>CANUEY010142704.1:0-10483 GCA_948099555.1 Croton setiger | reverse complement strand
GGGATGTTCTTAGGTTGATTAAAGTGAACTAATTCAAATGCTTATATTGAATATGGTTCGGTGAATGGATAGGCTACCCCTTAAAAGGGTGAGTGAAAGAATACTTGTATGATGACATGCTAGCTATGTGAATGGTGATGTATGCCTATGTATATATATATGTTAGTGTGATAATTTGGAAGTAACGTCATCCGATATATGTGTTTAAAAAAAATGGCCTGTTTTATGATATAGGATTTTAGAATGAGGTGTTACAAGCAACTGCCTCAGGCCAATAGTATTTTGGGACTCTCGACTCAAGCATAATTGCCCGAGTAATTTCAAGGATAATCCTGTTTTTCCTTTCCGCAACACCATTTTGTTGTGGTGAGTACGGGCAGGAAGTTTGATGGATAAGGCCATTATCACTAGCAAAAGTCTTAAACTTACCAGATCGAAGAATTCGAATTTGTGTTTGGATCATTTTGAAGAAGGACACAAATTTCTCAAAAACTTTGGACTTGTGTTTAAGAAAATAAACCCAAGTCATACGGGTACAATCATCAATAAATAACAAAAAACACGAATAACCATTTTTGCAAGTAACTGGAGATGGACCCCAAACATCAGAATGTATAAGGAAAAAAGGTTTATCAGTTCTTGTATTACTTAAAGGATATGATTGTTTATGACTCTTAGCTAAAATACATGTATCACAGGAAAATTGACCATGAGCAAGAAAATTAGGAAGTAGTAGTTTAAGGTACCCTACAGATGGATGACCCAATCTTCTATGCCACAACCAAGCCTGCCTTTCAGTTGTCCTGTGAGTCAGCATTGCGGCCCCTTGTTGGTTCACCTCATCAACATAGTACAGTCCATTTTTCTCAATGTCATGCCCAATGATCCTCCCCGTCTGAATATCCTGAACAATACAAAAATTAGGAGACATTAGTAGTGTACAGTTTAGTTCCTTGGTCATATGACTAATAGACAGGAGTTTATGTGACAAATCAGGAACATAGAGGCAGTTCTTCTATTTTAGAGAAGGTAGAATATTAATACTGCATGCTCCTTTTATAAGAAAAAAACTTCCATTAGCTGCTTGAATTTGTATTTTCTCTATTTTCGAAATAGCATAGAAGTCATTAATATCGAATGTCATGGTATCTGTGGCTCCACAATCAAATATTCATTGATTAGTCATTTTTTCCTTTTTAAAGTTTCTGTCCTAAATTGCATAACATTCTGAAGTATTGGGATCAATTTTAGTTTTTGAACATTCTTTTGGACTATCCTGCAGACTGTCACAACAATGAGGGTCAATCTGTAAATTATCAACACAAACAGAATTCTCTTTTATATTACCATCTTGACCCAACAGCCCCATTGGGCTTTTTGTAGTGCCAAGCTCATAGGAGGACGTAGCTGACTTACAGACCACGTGCCTCCCCACTTCCCTTCTGCTGACTGGGCTCTCAAGGCTACTCCTTTCGCCTTATCCTTTTGGCCTTCCAGAAAATTCTTCTCTCAGGATGTGTTCTCTGCTAGGGTTTTTGCCCCCCCCCCCCTTCTACCGCCTCCTTCCAGTAGCTTCATACTCATCACTCCATCGAAACCAAGTGTGCTGGTTTCTTTGCTGGTGCCGGTGGCTTCTCGATCGACCACCATGGCAGAGGCAAGACTCTTGGCACCCTTTTTCTTACTGTCCGGCCACCAGTCAGGGTAGCCAATAAGTTTGAAACACCCTTCACGGGTGTGCTTTCTACCACCATAGTACAAACATTTCAGATTCCCTCTGTTCTCTTCTCGCCGGAGAGATGACTTTGCCAGTAACTTGGCAGTATCTGAGCGGCTTTTGGTGGCTAAGCCACTTCTAATTTCTGAGGGGATAACCATCCCCGACGACGAATTTCCTCCCCTCATGATCTCCCTCTGGTTCACCTCTCTCCTAATCGTAGCATACGTTACTTCAACAGAGGGGAGTGGGTCTCTGTTCAATAGGTCTCTTCGATCCTTATCGAAGTCATCGTTGATTCCGGCTAAGAATTGGTACAGTCTGTTCCTCTGTACCCTCTCGTTAATAACGGTTATATCCTCTGCACATTTCATCGAATTGGGGTTCCTCCTGTCGATCTTTTTCCAGATCGCCAAGAGTCGACTGTAAAAAACTTCGATCGGATCTGCTCCTTGTTTTAGTTTGTTTGCTTTAACCATTAGATCAAAGATCTGTAGCCCATCTCGTCCACTGCCATACATAGATTCTATTCCCTTCCAAAGCTCTCTGGCGGTGGGATAATCTAGATACTGATTAACAAGTTCTGGATCGATGTTCTCGATGATCCAACTGATGACCATCGAATCTGCCTGAACCCATTTGGGGTATTCTGGATCAGTGGCTTTGGGGGAGAGGCAATGATGTGTCTGAGCCTCCCCTGCCGCTGATTGCTAGATGCATTAATCTAGCCCATTTGGTATAGTTTTGATTGTTTAGTTTTTCTGTAAGATTGATTGGCTGATTGGTTGGATTTTCTATTGCAGGTTTGTGAGTATTCAACTACTGGAGCAGTTCCAGTAGCTGACTTACTGGAACAGTGCCTTCCATGGTTTCGGTTGTGAATGAAGATGAGTTCACCTCATCTGCCATAAGGTAAGTAAAAAAGGTAGATGATGAGCTTGAACAATTATAAGTCTCTTGACCGAAAAACAGTACGCTCTGATACCATGTTGGATTTGATACCAGAGAAATTTCGAAATAGAGTTTCTGTTATTGGGAAAATATTATTGATTCATTCTGGAAAACTATATTTTTCTTCTACAGATTATTGTTTATATTACATCATTGTATCAATATAATTCAATGTACAAAATTTGATAATAAAAACATTATTCTTTTGACTTAATTCTGATGATACTGATTCTGTTTCCTTTTCTGTCAAACACAGTTTTGTATGAGTTAAAAAAGAAAACTTAAAACTATATAAACCATTTTGAAATATAGATATAAAACTCAAAACTCTTGCTCTTCATTTAGACCTTTCCTCAAACACTTGGCGTGGACTTCAAACTGCACAACAAGCAGCCTTCATTCTGCAATGAGAAACGCACAAGCAGCCGCCTTCAATCTGCAATGAGAAACGCACAAGCAGCCGCCTTCAACCTGCAATGAGAAACCCAATTCCCAATTATTTTCAAAAATCTGAACAAGCTGCAATTTTCAGCACACACATCAATATTATTTGTTTCAAAAATATCACATTAATCATCCCAAATCATGACCAATAAATCCTGCACAAGGAAAGGTAACACTAGAAATAATATAATTTGTTGGCTCAACTTTTAACAAGCAGTCATTCAACATGACAAAAAATAAGAAGGATAAAACAAAATCTATTTATATTTCCAAAATGTATTACTTTGTCAAAAATCCTGTTAAACCACATGACCCAAAATTGCCAAAATAAATTCTAATTGTTTACATCAACTTTACAAGCAAAACACTATCAAAATAACCAAATTTAAACTGATTTGCGGGGTGCTGAGTATAACATTTTTCATAGCACATGGAACTTGTAAGACCACTAGTACATCGAGAGAGGCAAAAGTCAAAAAACATGATTGTACAGGGGGCAAAAAATGATTTTTACCCTAGTTATATTATAATATTTCAAAGGCATAATCACATTATTTTCCTTATGGAAAGCATCAATTTGGAAAATAACTTTATAAACTAATTTAATCACATTACTATCTTCTAGTCCCTCTATTTAGATGCCTCTTCATCAGACTCGGATTCGCTATCAAAGTTTACACTTTCTGTTTCTACAGCATTGTTCATCGTCATTTGATCACCCACTTTCAGATAATCCTCTAGCTCACCTATAATAAAAGGCTCAACCAGTTTCCAGAACCATATGGAATCACCCCCTAGAAAGCCTATCCAAAACATTTTGCCCTTCCTCTTCAGCTTGCAATTGAGAGATTTCGCTTTCAAAGCTTTCACGACCTTTGCAACCCCTTCGCTACTTCCTTTCAGCTTCAGCAAGATATCCCCAGATGATGTTCTGTGACCTCCATACATGTACCAATATGCAAGAACCTGCGGTGACAACCACCGATGAATTAACTTTGGTATCATGGCGTGACCTTTGGGCCAAAACTGTTCTGCGTAGAAACCAAAGTAAGAGTGTGAAATAGTAGAGAATCTGTAAGGTATATCATCTCTGTCATCACCAAGCTTACAGGAAGGGTGTAACCATTCATGGTATTCTTCATATAAACATCTTCTCAAAACAGAATGTATGCTAGAATTATCATTGAACTCAAACCGAATCATGTGGTTCTTCCTTTCTTCATCCGATTCAATTCGCAAACCACCTAATAGCAATCCCACTAATATTTCCCTCTGATCTTTGCTCAACTTAAGGCTTACAGGCTTCTTAACTTCTTTTCTGCTCATGCTTAGTAGATAGTCAAGCTTTTCCATCAATGAGGGTTCAATATCATATTTTTTCTGGCACATCAAATCATATATCTTCTCTGCTTTCACATACTGTCCAGAAGAGAGAAATCCACTTAGAATAATATTACATGACCTGTTGTTAACCCCAACACCTTCTTCGCTGCAAACATGGTTAAAAGTCTCCTCAGCTTTCTCAAGATTACCAACTTTCACCAAAGAATCCAGATATATATTATAAATTGTACGATTTGGTCGACATTGCTCAAGGCATGAAAAGAAGGATGATTCCAAATTATCATGCAAATTTAAAATGAAATACATAGTCATAAGATCAACATATGAAGGCATAAGGGGTTTCAACCCACTCTCAATGAACTCTTGCATTAAAGCTTCTGCCAAATCCACTTCCTGAGCTTGACATAACACCTCTATGACTTTATGATATGCCGTGACACTAACAGAACCTGACCGCTCCTTCATTTCCCTGAATACCTCCAAAGATTTCATATGTTCTCCAATCTTCGCAAAAACTTCCATTTTATACACAAAAGCTTGTGTAGTTGGACCCCCATCAATTCTAAGAAGTTTGAGCCAAGTTCGTTTCGCTTCCTCCAAATCACCATCCTTCGAGCAAGCCCTCAAAATGGACACAAGAACTTCTCTGCTCTCTTCTATACCTGCTAGCTTCATCTCTTCCCTTAGAGATGCAATCCTTCCTTTATCTATGGTGTCCTGATAGCTATGCAGCCATATTAGACCGCTATAAATATCCTTCATTATCTCATGTCCAGATGTCACCAAATTATGATAAATAAATTCAGCTTGCTTGAGATAACGTTTAGAAATACCTCCTGGTTTGCTCACAAGAGCTTTAAAGAGAGAATTGTGCAAACTAAGTCGTGGTCTGTAACCTCCCAACTGAATCATCCGATTGTAAATGGTACATGCTTCCTCAAGGCAACCTTGAACCGGTGCACTAAGATATGCAACGATCAGAATGTGAAAAGTGGACTCGCTAGGCACACGCCCCTGATTAATAATATCATCAAATATCTCCCTGCACTTTGCAAACTTCCCCTCCTTGCCCAAGTAATCTGCTAGCTTTGTAGATAGAGCAAAATCAAACCTGTACCAGTGTTGCTGCATCATCCATTTGTAAACCTGAAAGACAACCAAAACAATTTTTCAATGAGAATATATATTTCACACTTTCTTTTACTACTATCCCACTAGTCATGAAAACACAAAACTTTATCCACAAAGCAAAAATCAATATACCAGTTCCAGCTTCAAACTTCAATAATAGATTCAAAACCCTTTTTAAAAGTTAACACAAAAATTACCTTAGGGATAAACAAGCCTAAAACTCTTTCAATAAATGAAAAATAAAATCAGAGCTTAAACTTTTGGGAACTGTGCCGCCGGAGAGGAACAGCACCGCAGCAGCCCACTACTGTCCCGTGGCGCGGCAACACTTCGCTGCCACGGCGGTGCAAATTTCCAAACGGCAATTCTCAAATTAGAGTTAATTAGTAATCCAAAACAGCATTTACAAACTAGCACTCCATTTTAGTATTAGCACAAACAATTAAACACGATTAAATGAGCAATGCTCTAAGAAATCAAAAAAGAAATGTTGGTTTTAAAAGAATTACCCTAAACCCAGTCTCATTTTCGCGGATGCGCATGCAATGTACTGCAATATAGGTGACATCCTCCTGTCTAATCCACTTCCTCTGCGCGTTTAGTATCCTCACCATGGTTCCCGCTTTATGTGCAGGCAGCTCCTTACACAGCCAGGCCAATCTCGCCCTCCTCCACTGCTCCGGCAACTCTGCTAATTCCTTCACCTCTAAAGCAGGAGCATCCAAGTGCTTCAAATCCGCAGCAGATCCCCAATGTCCCTGATCTTCATCGAATTTAAAAATATCAGCTTCATTAACGGTCGAGCTTGACAGGTCCTCGGAAGGAGGATGCTGTTCGCGCTCCAACTGTTCGGTGGAAGTACTGAAACACTTGAGACTCTGAAATCGACAAAGATTTTGGCGGGGAAGGGGAGAGAAGGAGGAGATAAAGTAGAGTAAGAAGCGTTGGCGGGAGTGATAGTGGTGGGGTGAGCAGGAGAGAGCAAATGAACGGAGAAGGGGAAGAGAGGAGAAGAGGGAAGTGCCCATAGGGAGAGTGAGGATAGTGTTGGGTTTAGGGTTTAAGAAGGAATTATCAAAGTTGGGTAGAACGGTGAGAATGGAAGAAGGAGAAACGTCCCGAGCACTGCCAATAAGCATGGCTGATGGCTCAGTAGTCTGCGGCGAGGCGAGGAGAGGGTAAGATGGCTTTAATGTTGCCTGCAGCTAGAGGTGGCAATGGGCTGGTTGGGCCGGGCCTTTAATGTTGCATACAGCTAGAGGTGGCAATGGGCCGGTTCGGCCCGCCAGGTCCGGCCGAATCAGTCCGGATGTAAACCGGCCCGTAACCGTGAAAAATCGGCCCGTACGAAACCGTAATCTGAACTGGCCGAAGGACGGGCCGGTTCAGATTCATAAAATTTTTGAACCGTAACCGTGGAGACCCGTGAACCGTGAGTAAACCGGACAATCGAACCGCCGGTTAACCGGAAAAAATTAAAAAAATTTGAAAAATGAAAAACCGCCGGGCCTCTGACCGAACCATGAAAGGACACTTTGCAGCTTTAACCAAAGGGTTGGCCCGTCGGTTTGAACCGGCGGGCCTCGAACCGTACACTGGTCAGAGATTGAACCGGCGTGAACCAACGGGCCAGGCGGACGGGCTTAACCGGCGGGCTACAGTTTGTGGCCAAAGGACAGCTGGCCTGGCGGGCCAACCCGCGGGCCCAGCCCGCATGCTACATTCTCAAGGCGTGTGTAGAGGGAGGAAGTAGGGGCCCGACGGGCCCAGCCCTTGGGCTGGCCCTTTTTCAAATAGCTGTGCAGAAATTTTGGGGGGAGATTAAATTCAAATTGTGGACGATTTTAACCCCGTGAATAGTGAAAAACGGGTAGTTTTTGGGGGTAATTTGTGTCCTACGAAATTTTAGGAATGTCTATAAATTGGAGGGGGAGAGAGAATTTTTTTTTACAACTTTGTTCACTCTCTACTTTCTCATACTGTCTGAAAAATATTAATTAGTGCTCTCATACTTAAAAAATTAAGTCGTAACTCTACTGAAATTTTTTTCCCACAAGTTAATATTTTTTCCTATAAATTATTTATTTTCTCCAAACCTTATATACATTATTCATAAACCTTTTCAATTGAAAAAAAAAAAAATATATCAACCCGGATCAAGTGGTGCCGGAGGAAGGGATAAGGAACCGGAAATCCAAGAAGTTGGAGAACGGTTAATCCATGATTTATTTGATTATCCGGTCGATCCAACAAGATCACAAATGTTTATTGGAGGGGTTCCTATTAATTTTCCAACAAATTTTGAAGACTTTACAACTGAGGAATTCCGGCAACATTTAGAAGCCGAAATGCCTCCACTACCACCACCGCCAACTTTCCGACAAACACGGTGAACATATTTTTTTCTTCAACTATTTAAATTTAATTTGTTAATTACTATGTTAAATTAATTTTTTTTATTTATGTTAATTAATTATGTTATTTAAATAGTAATGATATCTAATTATTCTTCTTCATTTAAATTTTAATTTTTAGTTATGTTAATTTTTTTATTCATACATCTTCATTTATGTATTAGTTCAATTTATTTATTTAATTACTATGTTTTATGTTTATTTTAATTTTTAGTAATTTTTTTTCCTTATTTATGTTTATGTTTTTATTTTTTTTTTAATTTATTAATTAATGTTATTTTATTTTTTTCCTTACTTATATTTTTTTTCATTTTTTTTATTATTTATTCATTGATGTTATTTTATTTTTTTTTAATTTATTAATTAATGTTATTTTATTTTTTTTACTTATGTTTATTTTTTTATTTTTTTATTATTTATTAATTATTAATTAATGTTATTTTATTTTTTTTCCTTATTTATGTTTATTTATTATTTTTCATTTTATTTTATTTATTAATTAATGTTATTGTATTTTTTTCCTTATTTTATTTATTTAAGTTAATGAATTTTTTTTCATTCTTTTTTTTTAATTTTTTATTAATGTTAATTAATTAATGCTAATTTATTTTTTTAGCTTATTTACGTTTATGTATTTTTGTGATTATTTTAATTTTCTCCTCATTTGTTTGTTATTTGTTATTTTTTTTTCTTTATTTCTTAATTGTTTTTTGAGGTTATTTATTTATATTTATTATTTGCTTTTATTTTTCAGTCTCGGAATTCATTTCGAAGAGGAAGTTGGGAACCAGCAACAATACATTTCCCAAAAACATACAAGTGACGTACCACAGCATTTCCGGCGGGAATCCGTCGGAAATTCTGAATACGTCCAAATTTGCAAACACTGCAGCGTCCCTTATAAGTAGAAAATGGGCGGAGGCTATGGAACGATGAAACGGCACATGGAGCAAAAGCATCCGGCCGAATTTTTCGGTAAAAAAAGATCGCAAACACAAATTTCCGGGTACGCTTCCTCTAAAAACTCCATTTTTAATTTCAATGATAGAGATTATAAAAAAGATTTAGCTAAGTTTGTTTGTGTTGAAAAATTGTCTTTTTCATTTGGTGAAAAATGTGGCTTCATGAATTTTTTAAAAAAATGTGTTAATCCACTTGCAAAAACTGTTTTTAGAAATACCACTAAAAGAAATATTTTAACTTTATTTAAAGAAAGAAAGAAAATTTTAATTGGACAATTTGCTGCATTGGAGGGTCGTGTCTCTATCTGTTCAGATATTTGGACAGATAATTGGCACACCCACTCCTACATGAGAATTACCGTGCATTTTATTGATAATTCTTGGCTTTTTCAAAAAAGAATAATCGTCTTTCATGCTTTTGACGAAAGGCATACTGCTGTAAATGTTTATAAAATAATTCATAACATTTTAGATGAATACAAACTTGTAAAAAAATTTTTGACAATTTCTTTTGACAATACTGCATCGAACACTGCATCTATCCACCAACTAAAAGAATTATGTCAACCTAATGTTGGGGAAAAATTTTTTCATATAAGATGTGCATGTCATGTTTTAAATTTGTGTGTGCAAGATGGTTTAAAATTTTTAGAAGTGCATATATCTCCTATTAAAAATGCAATTAAATACCTTTATTCTTATAATAAATTTATGAAAAATTGGTTTAAATTTTTTAGGAATAATAATTTAACTCCTACAAAATTTAAACGTGACGTTGTTCATAGGTGAAATTCCACCTATGAATTATTAGCACAATTCTATGAATATAAGGATGCTTTGTCTGCTTTTTATAATTCTCAAGAAAATCACGAAATCGTTGTTTTTCCACATTCATGGGAGATTTGTTCTAAAATTATTAATTTGCTTGAAGTGTTTAATGATGCAACTAAAATTTTTAGCCATGTGTATAAACCAACATCTCATATTTTTTTGCAATGTAGTGTGAATATTGTGGATAGATTGCATATGTTTGAGCATGATCTTCAATTGAAAGATTGTGTGAATGTTATGAAAAGTAAATGGTTAAATTATTTTAAGGGGTAATTATTATTGCGTCCCTGAGGTTTGGCCTAATAGACTCGTAGGTCCCTCTATTTCTAAAATTGTATCAAACAGTCCCTAACTTTTGGAAATTGTACTCTGAGGTTCTTTGACCGTTAGTCAACGGTTAAAGTAAACGTTTTTTTTTCAAAATGACAAATCTACCATTCAGACTAACCATTCTAATTATTAAATCAAACTTGTGGGGCCCACTTACTATAAATATGAAAAATGACAACATTAAGGCTTGAACTAGCAGCCTTTAACAAAGTTACATACATGTTAACCAACTGCACCAAACACTTTTATTGTATTGGCGTGATGTGATAAAATTTTATTGTGTAAAGCACAACCATTCACCTTTTATGACTATAACAATTATCTATTCTTTCAATTAAGATTTTATTAAATAATTACAT
>CANUEY010142698.1:0-12941 GCA_948099555.1 Croton setiger | reverse complement strand
ATTCTATGGCTTTCCTGCAATCATAGTATGAAAAGAGTCAAATCTGAAATAAAACGTTGGGAGGGGCAGAAATATAATTTTTGAAAAGTTTAGGGACCAAATTGAAAATTTTGCATGTTACGTGCTAAAATGGAAATTTCGCATGCTTGATATGTTTCTTTAACAATTTTCTAGGTACATTGCATGTTTAGGAGTTGAATAAAAATTTTCCAAAATTAGGGACTAAATTGCAATTATCAAACTTCTAGGGACCATTTTGTAATTTTGCATAATTTGGGTCTTTTTGCAATTTTAGTTTAATTATGGATTTTTTTTGGTTGTTATTAATTGTTCTAACATTGTTTGGAGCTTTTCAAGATTCAGAGACCTTTTTGTAATTTTCCAAAACTTCAGGGACTTTTTCATAATTTTGCATGTAAGTTTCAAATATTAAATTTAAATGCTTCTCGGGTATTTGGGATTTAATTTGGGGATTTATTCGGGTAAAATGCAATTTAGTAGGTATTCGATTTGTAATTAGTTTTAGGATTTATTTTCCGCCCTTTTAATTTCTGCAAATTTAAGTTTCAAATATTAAATTTAAATGCTTCTCGGGTATTTGGGATTTAATTTGGGGATTTGTTCGGGTAAAATGTAATTTAGTAGGTATTCGGTTTGTAATTAGTTTTAGGGTTTATTTTCCGCCCTTTTAATTTCTGCAAATTTATTGTTTTCCATGTTTGAATGATTTTCACAAATGACCGTAAATCGCCAATTAGGAACATCGCTATTTTAAATCACGCAATGGATTTTTAATAAAAAAACTTAAATTTTTGGAAAGAAAAATAAACCAAGAGGCCGGTTTTTGCCGGGCGGCGATTTAAGTAAAACTTAAATCGTCGTACCTTACCCTCTTACCCAGAATCTCTAAATTTTTGACCAGTGCTTTTAAATTAAAACGGAGTCATTTTTCTTAAATTTAAAATTGGTGTCCCGAAAGCGGGTGGCGACTCGAAAAATGTTTTTAAGACCGACTAGTTCGGCACGCGCGATCCCAAAAATATTTTATCACCGATTTTTGAAATAAATCCAAATCGAACATCAACACATATGTCAAACAATGTGTATGAGTGATTTCACATATCATGCATACAACTAGGCCCTGTAGGGCCGTAGACCAGCTCTGATACCAAATAAATGTAACACCTCTTACTGTACTCTTATGTCATAAAACATGCCATTTTTTTTATAACATCCATAACATGTTGCTATCTCTGTTTTAAACTCTTTAACATATATAACATTCACAACATACATATAACAGCATAAGACATCTTTTCTCTTTTACCTTACTTCAGGTTAAACTGGTCATTCTCTACACTATAGGCATATATAAACATAGCATACTTTACATATATCAAAACCTGGATACAACAAACTGTTTATCCAAAAGGATATAATATCATAACACCAAAACATATATAATTATGCTTACATCACAAAGCATAACAAAAACTATATGCAACATGTACAAATGAACTGTGAGAGGAGAGAGGCCTAGGCTTCAGCTGAACCGACCTGTGCATAGACGAGTGAAGCGTCAATACTTCACTTGGACTGCTGACCTAAAACATATATTGCGATTTGGTGAGTCGCATACTCAGCAAGTATAAACCACATTTAAACAATATCAACATATAAGGCAATTTATTCAAAACATATCATTAAGCAATGAATTAAGATCATATTTATCATATAAAATCATCTCTGTATGCATACAATACTATATGTCATGTTTTCTCTGTTCTTTAGTTGTGATTTATCGACCAAGTGTTGCCTCGGGAATTTCACCTCAAACGGTTCTCTAACTGGATCCAGTAAATGAGGAAGACTTGGAATGCCGTCTGTCAAACCTCTCTCTGTAACATCCGAAGATCAATCTGTAAGATCCGAAGATCACTCTGCAGCATATAGGACCCATAGGTCTTTCTATATCATATAAACCCGTAGGTTTTCTCTGGTGAAGTTTGCAAACACTGGCTACGATAATCACAACGTCTGTAATTAATTCCTGTGGAAATGCATTTATGCAATATACATTTCATAGCAATATCTCTCATATAAACATATAGCCGAGCTTCAGTACCGGTGAAAGCAACATATATATATCTCTATATCAGATCAAATAACTCGACTGGTCGGATTTCAGTATCGACTCAGGAACCACAAACAAAGCAATTCATATATCATATATCTCTGGTTGACTGGGTTTCAGTACCGGTCCAAAAAATTCAATAAACTATAACATTTCACTTTTCATATATCACTGTTAACAGGGCTTCATTACCGGTCCAACACAATTTCATATAGCATATTAAGTAATATCACATATCAACTCTCTATACATGTAAGTAAGTGGTTTAACACTTACCTCTCTGCTGTGAGCTCGGTTGGGCCTCGGGCTGCTTACCCCGTGCTGCTCTCGAACTCGACACTCCTATAATGCATAACATAGTAACCATGTTCAACAAATCAATTTAGGAACCCATATAAACTATGATGCATGCTTTAATATTTAATTCTCTGATCTAATTGAGTTTTAATATCAATCCAAATAATTTTCTATAATTTAAAACTCAATCTCTGAAAATGTCTGCTTTAAAATAATTTAATGTCAAATTAAAAATAATTGACAATCTCTATTTAACATATAATAATTATAATTAATCACAATTATAATTATTAAAAACCATTTATAAACTTTAAATAAACTCTTTAATACTTTAAAATAAATTCATAAAGACAAATCTCTAATAAAACATTTAAATCTCTAATTTCAGGCTTAAAACGGCCTTAAAATTAATTTCTGACGTCAAAAACAGGTTCAGGATGTTGAAATCAAGCTGTGAGGGTCAAAATATAATTTATAAAAGTCTTTGGGTCAAAAATATAAACATTTATAAGTTCAGGGGGCCAATCTATAATTAAAAATATTTGCAAAATTGCCCAGAAGGACTAAAATATAATGCGGCAGAAACTTCAGGGGCTAAAATGTGATTTTTACCGAAAACATGTGCTAGGCGCGTAAATAACCTCAAAACGCGCTGGCTGCTGCCGTTTTGGTTAAATGTCTTCTGCCCAAAATGCGGCTCCTCCCTGCCATTTTGAGCGTGAATCCTTGGGTCAAAACGCAAGCCTATCGTGCGCTTTGATCACCCCTAACCTCCAGCCACTTTTGTTTCAGCCCAAAACTCAGTCTCTCAAGCCAACTTCCAGGCGACCGTACATCCACCTCCGGCAACCTTCCGGCAAGCTATGACCACTGTTCTCTTCCTCTACACACCCTCTAGATACCATCAGAGCCAAATTCCCAAAAGCCCTCTAGATTGAAAGATATAAACGCTTAAAGTTGGCTCATCTTACTGTTTTTCACTCAACCCAGAATTTACCTTATTTTCTCTCAACTTCAGGCGATCGGTACGACCACCTCCGGCAACCTTCCGGCAATCTAAGACTACCAAACTCTTCTCCTACAAGCCCTCTACAATTCCATCGAAGCCAAACTCTCTCATGCACCACATATTGAAAGTTATGAAGGCTCAAAGTAGGTATCTTGAAACTGCCAAACCTAGAATTATTTTCTCTCTCTTTTGTGTTTTCTTTCTTTCTCTCTTTCCAGCCACTTCCTTCACTTTCTACCCTTTCTAAACTCTTCCTAAACTCCCTCTAGACACTCTGAAGATAATATTTCAGTAGGTTTTACACATAATTCTTCTTCTCTCTCCTGCTTTCTTTCTTTCTTTTCTTTTCTCTCTTACTTTATTTCTCTGTTTCCGTTTCTCTCTCTTTCCTCTAACTCTATCAACACAAACCTCCTCCACCTCTTCACTACAGCCACAAGATCTGCCAGCTACCACACTAACTAGCAGCTGCTTCCCCTTTTACATAAAATATCTAATTTCTCTTTTCTTTAACTTAACTCTTAAGTTTACCATAATTCATTTCACTTCCATTCTTTCAATCACTAATTTTCAGCCCAAAAACATGCCAGCACTTGTTTTCAAAAGGTTTTTGGTGTCAAAATAATACGTATAACATGTGTCCGAAATTTCGTAAAAATCGGAATTCGAAAATTTGCCGCGGTTTGATCGGTGCCATAAACCGAGCCGAAACCTCGACAATTTTCACGGAATCGAAACCGTACGACGTCGTTGTAAAATCTTGGTCCCAAAACTCTTTAAATCATGTATGTAAACATATAAAATCATATTAAAATCATTTACTTTAAAATATTGCGCGTTTCCGATATTTTTCGGTCGCGCGAGCCAAAAACCCTAATTGGCTCCATTTATGTCTTTCGACGGTAAATGAACTTAAAACATCTCTTGTTTAACATATCTAATTCATATATCATCACTTTCAAATCATAGAATTCATGTTCATGTCATATATCAAACTATAATGCATTTTAATTAAAAATGCACAAAATGCATGTAATGACGTCAAAATGACGTATGATTTTGGTCTAGGGTGTCACACGGTGGGTGCTAAAAGAGTGAATGTGTGATACAGAATGTTGTGCATGCTTGAACTGAAAGGAATGAGGGTTTAGTGCATACATGTGGTAGTTGTCTGCTGCTTTGTAGCTTTAGTTTGATTTAGACATTAGAGTTTTTAATTAATTATGAATGAACAAAATAATATAACAATGCAGTGCAAGAAAAAATGCAGAAAGCGGTAAAGAATCGCAAGGAGCGAAAAGGAAGAAGAGAGTGGCTGTTAACACGACTCAAGGTGTGCTTGAAAAGGACCTCCAGGGGGCTATTTATATTGAAAAAACGGGTTGAAGGCGACTAGAAGGGCCGCCAAAAGGGCCCTGGTGTAGCCTTTTTCCGATTTTTCGTTTTGGAGGCTTTGGGGGACCTTCCAAGACTTTGATGACTTTTCTAATGCCATTTCCATGATCCTCGCAATTTTCTAGATGTTTCAAGTACAACTTTGTTAGTGACCTTCGATCTGGGTTGACTGTTTGCAGTCTGGGAAAAACGACTTTCTGGGTCTCAAAATTTGAGTATTCACAACACGGATGCATCGTATGCTAAAAGAAAATTAGATCTATCAATTTACCTATTCATGGTTGTACAAAATTTGTTAAGATTTGTTTAAAAAAACGAGATAAAAAAATGAAAATTAAAATAAAGTTATATCTTAACATTTGAAATTTGTTAACTTTTTCGGATGGTTCTTTTATCCCTAACATAATTAATGGTATTCATACAAGAATTTATTATTTTTATATAAATTTTACGGTTGATAATATATAATATAACCATATTAATGAACAAAAATATTGATAATGAAAATATGAAATAAAAAAAAAATTATAAAATGGGGGAAACTTTAAACATGGTAATTGTATTGCAAACTTGAATTCATAGTTCCGATTGGGTCGAGAAAGTTTTTCGGACGATCCGATGGTAGGTTGATTTTTAAAACTTAAATTATTAATGAAGGTTAGAAAATGTGGTTTGAAAGCAGCCGTCCGTTTCTGACCATTTTTTAGTTTTTTCTTTTTAAATTACCAACACCTTCTGCTCTGCTCTTCAACCGCCATTCACCAGAAACCCTAAAAAACCCTCTGAAACTCGATAATTTAATAAAACTTCTCTCCAACGATGAGTTCCTCAATGCTAGCCTCCTCATCTTTTCTCCATTTCAGAAAACCTAATTCACCTGCACTCCCCCATTTGAGATCGCACAACTTCACTTCCCTTAGAACTGTTAAAGCAGCCTCAAATCAATCTTCAAATGATACCCAGATTCGCCCTATCCTCCAAAATCTCAAAACCCTAACTAAATCCGCAATCTTGATCGGAATTGCTGCGTCAATGGTCGGTAGATTCTCATTTTTGCCAGCCAGAGCTGAACCTCCGCCTACTCTGACTGAAAAAAATACCCGAGAAGAAGAAGAAAAACAAGTGCAGAGCCAAACTGATGATCATGACTCGACCCCATTGTCCAAATTCCTTGATTCCAACGTTGAATCTCTAAAATCACTCCTGCAAGAGAAGCTAGAAAATGGGGAAGATGAGGAAGCTCTCAAGATTCTAAAGCGTCTTGTGGCGGGCCCACCCTCGGTTATGGAGTGGAAATTTTTGATGGCGAGACTATTGAACGAAATGGATCAAACTGAAGATGCACGTAACATGTTCGAAGAAATTCTCCGGGACAATCCGTTGTCGTTTGAGGCATTATTTGAAAATGCATTGTTAATGGACCGTTGTGGAGAAGGAGAAGCGGTAATTAAAAGGCTGGAAGAGGCATTAGAAATTGCGGAAGAGGAGAAGAAAGTAAAAGAAGCTAGAGATGTGAGATTGTTAATGGCACAAATACAGTTTCTGCAGAAGAACGTGGAGGAGGCTTTGAAGAGCTATCAAGAGTTGAGCAAGGAGGATCCAAGAGATTTTAGACCCTATTTTTGTAGAGGAATGATATATAGCTTGCTTGATAGGAATGAAGAGGCAAAAGAACAATTTGCTAAGTATCGAGAGCTTTCTCCCAAGAAGTTTGAAGTTGAAGGATATTTGAGGACCCCGTTGTCTAGAATGAAGATTTTTGGTTCCGATGAGCAGAATTAACTTTTGGTGTTTTTGGTCAATAATGATTGGAAGAAGGAAGACGCCTGTTCTTCCTCTGCACTTTAGCTATCATATCAAATTTGGTTAGTTCATGTTTTGTAGGAATTAATGTAATAAGGAAAAGGGAACTGAGGTTCATGAATCTAAACATATGTTTTTACTGCTGAAAATTTATTTGCTGCAGCTACAATTGATTCTCTGGTTTGGGAAAGAATGGTGTTTCGTTTTTTGTTTCTACATGTGTACAGGGTAGGGAAATTGGGGAGGAGAGGAGAGTGAGTGAAAATCGAAATTAGCACCTCAGTCCTGCTAGTCTAGGACTTCAACCATCTGGACTTGGCATGATTAGTGGCTAGAATTTGTCACGTATTTTCTTTTTATTGATGAGACTACATAACTTCCTTCCACAACTTTCATCTTCTTCTTTCTTGTGCTTTGAGCTTTTAGTTTATTGGTATTGGTATTAGTAAATTCTCATAAAAAAAAAAATCTATTTAGAATTAATAAATTCTCAGACTGTAATCTCGTGGGTTTGCAACAAATTTTTTTGACGAGGAAGATGGAAAATATGAAGTTTTCCTATTTTTTGATTTTCTTTTATTTTCAATTTTTTTAAAATAATAATAAAAATAAGAGCAAAAGGGTAATATTACAAAAAAAATGTTATTTCAATGTTCTATTTTTTTAAATAAAAAATACAAAATGTGTTAATATATATAATTTCCATAATATACATATCACTTTGAAAAGAAATGTATTTAGACTGTAATCTCGTGGGTTTGCAACAATTTATCCAATTTCCCAATCCTCTAATTTGGATTTTAAGGAGTAAGAATATTATATGTCCTTTTAATATATATTTAACTAAAAACCATTCATTTCACCCTAAACCTTACTATTTATTTCGGCAACATCCCAATTTGAGCTTTTTGCTATGTATTTCCTGAAACAGAAATTTTGTTTGTGAACCCTATTTTGGCCTATTATATTTATGTACTACAAACTTTACGAGTTGTTACCAATGCACCATATTTTAAAACTTTGTAACAATTTAACAAATATATCATAATTTGTAAAGTTCGATCTAATTGTATTATGGATTGAAGATCTTTTGGAGCTTGGATCATTGAAGTGTTGAAAGCTTCTAATACCAAATCTGAGACTAGGTAAAAATCTAAAACTCTCATTTTTAATTCTTTGCATTGTGAATACTCGAATTTTGAGTCCTGGTAAACCATCTTTCTTAGACTGCAAATAGACAATGACAATTTACGCTGGAGGTATGCTATCATGGTACTTGAAACATTCAGAAATTGCGAGAACCACAGATGTGACACCCCAAACCTAACCCTACGTCGTTCTGACGTTATTTTCATGCATTACGTGCATTTTCATTAAAATGCATCATGATTTGATTTGATAATTAAGTTAAACATGGAATATATGATCTGGATATGATAATATATGATTTGAATAAGAATTACAAGCTATGTTTTAGGCTCGTTTTCCGTTGAAAGACACAAATGATGCTAATTAAGGTTTTTGGACCCACGCTACCGAAAAATCCCGGAATCGCGTAAAATATGAACCAAATGAATTTGATATTTTGATGTGTTTATTAACATGATTTTAAGAGTTTTGGAACCCTAATTTTGCGATGACGTCTACGGTTTTGGTTCCGCGAAAATCGTCGAGTTTTCAGACTCGGTTTAGGGCACCGATCAAACCGCGACCAATTTTCAGATTCCGATTTTTATGAAACTTCAGACACGTGTTATATGTATTATTTTGACACCAAAATGTATTTAAAATTGGCGCTGGAGTGTAATTATGGATTGGAATTCGAGGTTGAATGATGTAAGTGAAGGAAGGAAGAAAACCTTATGTATTAAGTTAAGTTAAAAGGCAAATTTGGATAGAATTGTGCAAATTTTAATCAAGCAGCTTGATGCGAATAAGAGGACTGACAAGGATACTTTCACATTACCAAATGGTCCTTTGACAAGGAGTCGAGCTAAGAAATTTCAAGCAAGTTGGGAATGTATGTACAAGAAGAAATTTCGAAGGAATTATAAGAACTAGCTGTCAAGAAGATGAATGAGGAGCTTGAGAAAAATCCAAAGTACATCATGGTTATAATATGACTTGGAAATAAAGCTTCTTAAGAGCAAAACAAGTTTTCTTGAGAGGAAAACGAGTTTGGGCTGAATTACGCATGTGTGGAGTGTTTGGGCCACATGTGCATGGATTGCATGGAAGTGAATTTGAGCTATTTTTTTGGGCCAAATATTTTGGATGAATTTTTGCTATATTTTACTATATTATTTCCTTTTCTACTTAGGAATTGAATTTGTTTTCTAGTTAGGAATTGGATTTGTTTTCTAGTTAGGAATTGGATTTGTTTTCTAGTTAGGAATTAGATTTGTTTTTAGATTTTCTTATTTCATTAGGATTTATGTCTTTCACTATAAAAAGGGCAACATATGCTTGTAAGAGGTTCATTCAATTATAATTTTCGAAATTCTTATTCTTTTCAAGAAAATTTTGTGTGATTCTAGTTTTAGGGAGAGAAACTCTAATTCTTGAATTGCATCAGGAATTCAGATTTACTTATCAAACTTTGTTTGTGGCATTTTTCTGATTTCTACCTTACATAATCCTTCGGTTATTAGTGTTCTTGCTTTCATAAGCAACATGTGTTATAGAAGGTGAGTTGCTTTCGTTTTCAGAATTCTTGATCAAAGTATGCGTGCGAGTTTGAGGCCTTTATTGCCATAGGGTTCCGCGTCATTTGGTATCAGAGCACTGAAAACAAGTAATTCTTATCTATCAAATCTATCTAGGGTGTCGTTTCATCTTATTGAGTCTAGAATTGGTTTTCGTTAGGGTCTTCATCTTTCGTTTTGTGTTTTGGGTCTTTCATTTTAAGTCTTTTATCTTTTCGTTTTGTGAATAAAGTTGCGAGTAGTCTTCCATTTTCTTTTCCCCAAAGTTTCATCCATCTTAATATTGTTTTAGTGTTTCAAATTTAACAAAAAAACAAAAAAAAAGCAAAAAAAAAAAAAAAATACAACGAAAAAAAAGAAGAATTTAAAATTGAATTCAAAAAAAAGGAGAAAAAAAAAGAAGTGGTTTCAAAAACAAGAATTCAAGATTAGTTTGCTGAATTTGTGTGGTTCAATTCGAAAAAGATTGAGACTTAGGGGCTATTTTGAATTCAACTCGCAATCTAAATACCATCCTAATTAATTACTTGAAGTGGGTTCTAGAGTCTAGAAGCTAGCAGATTAGGTAGAATTGATTAGGTCCATAAATCAGCTTGCTAAGAGTAAGTTGGTTTTGATTCATTATATCCAAATTCGTTTTTTTCATTGACCTCATTGTTTCTATTTTTTTTATCTAGCGTTGAATTCTATTACATTGCTAAGTATTATTGGCTTGTGTCAATACTTGGTTTTAAATCGTGTAACACAAATTCTCTTGTGTTGCCTCCGGATACTTGTCAAGTTTTTTATGTAGTTCTGGGAATTAGGTTCTAGTTTCTTTGAACGTCTAACAGAGTTTGATTTGTGGAGCTTGTAGTGCAATCAGAGAAGAAGAGTAGGGGAGGTAAGAGCAAAACACCTTGTGTGAATTTTAGTTTGCTACTAACCTTTATTTTTGTGAGTGTTGCGTTTGTTGCATTCTTCAAACATGAGTAGGAGAGGCGTGCATGATGAAGAGGAGGACATCCAAAGTGAACCTACTACTTTTGAGACATACATGCAAGAACTTTTTGCAAGAATGGAAGAGATGGCAAGGATGATGGCTACCTTAACTGAAAACATGAACCGCTTAATGAAAGAGAGGGAGCAGCCAGCACCACTAGTAAGATTGCCATAAAGACTTCTACCTATAAGGGTTGGATTGAGGGAAAGGCATGAGGAAGAAGAAGAGGTGGCAAAAAATCAACCACGACATGACAATGATCTTACTTCCATCAAGATGAAGGTTCCTTCCTTTGAGAGGAGAAACAATACTGAAGAGTATATTAAGTGGGAGCGAAAGGTTGAACAAATTTTTGAGTGCCATAATTATTCTGAAGAGAAGAAATCACACTTGGCAGTCGTGGAATTCAAAGGATATGCTACCTTTTGTTGGGATCAATTGAAGGCTAATCGAAGAGGGAAGGGAATGAGACCCGTACCTGGTTGGGAGACATTGAAAGAGTTAATGAGAACCCGTTTTGTACATTCTCATTACTATGGAGATTTGTACAACCGTTTGGCGAGGTTGATACAAGGTGGAAAGAGTGTGGAAGAATACCACAAGGAGATGGAGATGACCATGGCAAGGGCTAACATTGAAGAAGATGATCAAAGATTGATGTCTAGGTTCCTTGGAGGATTGAATTCAAATATTGCCAATGAGTTGGAGATGTATGAATACAATACTATAGAGGAACTAGTTGAAAAAGCCATGAAGGTTGAGAGAAGATTGAAGAGTAGAAGTTTGATGAAACCAAAGTTTCAACTTAAAGTGGAGGCTATTCAAATTACAAAGGAGATTCCAAGTACTCTTTTCAAAGGAATTCACCCTCAACTTCTACAAAGGGGTCGAATGTTGATGCACAAAAATTGACAAAGGAAACGCCTTCCAAAGCTACTCTAAGTAGAGAAATCAAGTGTTTTAAATGCTTGGGACGTGTGATGATTGCTACACATGATGGGGAAATCGAATTCGAATCTGAACCTAGTGATGGGGAAGATGAATTGGCCGAAGTTCATGAAGAAGGGGTTGGTTGTGAAGAAGAAGAAGATCATATGCTGAATGCTGAATATGGAGAGATGTTGGTGACTAGAAGAGCCTTGAACATTCAAGTTAAGGAAGAAGGCTTGGATCAACGACAGAATCTTTTCCATACAAGTTGCGTGGTGTATAATAAGGTTTGTACACTTATCATTGATGGAGGGAGTTGCACTAATGCTGTAAGCAATACCATGATTGAGAAATTAGGATTGACATGTTTCAAACATCCTAACCCATACAAGTTGCAGTGGTTCAATGATGTTGGAGAGGTAAAAGTGACTAAGCAAGTGAAAGTACCATTATCTATTGGTTGGTACAAGAATGAGGTTATGTCTGATGTTATACCTATGCAAGCTGGCCATTTGTTATTAGGAAGGCCGTGGCAACATGATAGAAGAACAAAACATGATGGGTACACAAATAGGTATACCTTTACCTATGGAGGAAAGCAAGTGACTTTAGTGCCTTTATCACCTTTGGAGGTTTATAAAGATTAAAAGAAGATGCTTGAAAGGGAAAAGGTGCATTCGGTCACTACAAGTTCAAACACTTCCAAATTGGGATCCAAGGGTAGGAAGAGAGAACATGATAAGGAAGTGAGTGAAAGTAAAAAAGTAAAGGGAAAAGAGGCCTGAAAAGAAACAAAACAAATAAATGACCCATTGGTGAGAGAAAATCAGCAAGGAGGAAAAAAGAAACACACATTTTATGCGAGAGCTAGAGAGTTAAATGTTGGGTAGCTTATTTGCTCATTAAGTATAAAGAAACTTTGCTAGCTAACCATGAAGAATCACTTGATTCTTTACCTTCTTGTTTTAAGTCTTTGTTGCAGGAATTTAGTGATGTATTTCTTAAAGAGCTTTCTAGTGGTTTACCTCCATTAAGAGGGATTGAACATCAAATCAACTTTATACCCGGTGCTACCATTCCAAACCGACCAGCGTATAGAAGTAATCCTGTGGAAATGAAGGAGATGCAAAGGCAAGTTGAAGAGCTTTTGGAAAAAGGTTTGGTGTGTGAGAGCCTTAGTCCATGTTCGGTACCAGTTTTGCTTGTACCAAAGAAAGATGGTTCGTGGCGAATGTTCGTGGATTGTAGGGCAGTCAACAAGATTACGATAAAGTATAGTCATCCCATTCCTAGACTTGACGAGATGTTGGATGAACTGCATGGCGTAAGGTACTTTACAAAAATTAACCTTATGAGTGGATACCACCAAATTCGAATGAAGCATAGAGATGAGTGGAAACTGCATTCAAGATAAAATATGGTTTGTATGAATGGTTAGTTATGCCTTTTGGTTTATCTAATGCACCTAGAACTTTTATGAGATTAATGAACTATGTCTTGAGAGTTTATTTAGGCAAGTTTGTGGTAGTTTACTTTGATGATATTCTCATTTATAGCAAAATTGAATCTGATCATGTTGAACATGTTAGGTTAATTGTTGATTTGTTGAGGAAGAAAAACTTTATGCCAAACTTAAGAAGTGTACTTTTTGCATGGATAGAGTTGTTTTTCTTGGATTTGTTGTGA
>CANUEY010142696.1:0-32847 GCA_948099555.1 Croton setiger | reverse complement strand
TTGAAATAGTAAAGCAACATGGCATATAAGTAAATAAGAATAATTATATGTGTTTAATATTTGGTATATGTATGTTATATGTTGAGTTATTATATGATGATAAGGTTTAACATGATAATTAAAATGGCAATATATGTTATAAAAAAAATGACATGTTTTATAACG
Source organism: Croton setiger (assembly GCA_948099555.1). Classification (NCBI taxonomy): domain Eukaryota; kingdom Viridiplantae; phylum Streptophyta; class Magnoliopsida; order Malpighiales; family Euphorbiaceae; genus Croton; species Croton setiger. Next base: position 32,682 of record CANUEY010142696.1, on the reverse strand, counting down.
TAAGGTATAAGAGAGGACGCTACAGACTTAAACTACTTAGATTGGTACTGTAGCCTAATCGACTAATTTATTTGCTTTTGATTATATATCAATTTATTTGTTTGGATCGGTACTGAAATCCAATCATTTGATATTTATTAATATTGAATAGAGATTGATTTATTTGCTTGAATCGGTACTGAAATCCGATCACTTGATGTTTATTGATATTGATTACATAATTGATTTATTTGTTTAGATCGTACTGAAACCCGATCATTTAATATTTATTGATATTGAATAGAGATTGATTTATTTGTTTGGATTGGTACTGAAACCCAATCATTTGATATTTATTGATATTGAATAGAGATTGATTTATTTGCTTAAATCGATATTAAAGCCCGATCACTTGATGTTTGTTGATATTAATTATATATTGATTTATTTGTTTGGATTAGTACTGAAACCTCATCATTTGATATTTATTGCCATTAAATATATATGGATTTATTTGTTTGAATCGGGTGCTAAAATCCATTCATTTGAGTATATTAAAATTGAGATAAAAATATATACAATTTTGTAGGCGTCATATAAATGCATTCTTACAGGACTTAATAAAGGAGTTGTGACCATCTTGACCAGTATTTGCAAAGTTCCACAGATGAGACCCACGGGTCATTATATAATTTTACAGATGGAACCTACAAGTCGTTATATGAATTACAAATTAACCTTTGGGTCGAACAAGATTATGTTGAGGCCAACATGCCATTGTATTTGCAAAATTCACATGTGAGACCGATGAATTTTCGGTCAATAAATGATTATACGAGCCTTAGGTCATGCTTATACTTTGCTACTAGTCAGCCATACTGGCCTTGAGTTATAATTGATTTTGCTACTGGCTATCAACTTTTCATTTGATATATATATATATATATATATATATATATATATATATATATATATATATATATATATATATATATACACACACACACACACATATACACACACATATATATCTTGTTACTAGCCATCCATATAGGCCTTGGGTCATAATTGATTTTGCTATTGGCTAGCCACTTGTCATTTGATATATGAAATTTTTGGGATAATACTTGACTTGATGAGTCACAACGCAAATTAAATGGAATCATATGCCATAAAAATATGCATATTGATGTATTTTGATTAATATTATGGAATTATGTTCTATTATTGTTTTAATATGTTATAGTTCGCAAATTAAGTGGAATCATATGACATAAGCATATATGGTGTCAAAACATTTTTAGTTTTGTTAGGTTGCCGAACTGGTCGGACTTAAAATTGTTTAAAAGAGTCGCCACCCGAAAATTCGGGAAAAATTAAAAAAAGATTTTGTTTTAAAAAAAATGACTCCGTTTTTATTTTAAAGGCAACTGGTCAAATTCAGAGATTTTGGGTAAGGGGATTGGGTACGGCGGTTTAATTTGTTATTAAACCGCCGCCCGGTAAAAACCGGCCTCTTAGTTTGTTTTTCTTTCCAATTTTTTAAGTTAAAATTTTCAAAATTCCAAAAACAAATAAAAATATTGTTCGGCGATTTTCGGTCATTTGCAAAATTAAACAAACATCGAAAGCGGTAAATAACGGAAATTAAAGTGCGGAAATTAAAAGTACGGAAAAATAAAAACTTAAGAAAACTAATTACAATCCGATTTCCTATTAATTACAAAACTACCCTTGAATTTCCCAAATTGAAAACCCAAAATCCCCACAAATTGCAAAATTAAGCATGAATTAGAAACATTCAAACCAAACTAATTTGAGAATTAGAAAAATAACATGCCAAATTTCAGTTTTGGTCCTTCACTTTTCGGTAATTACAATTCTGCCCCTCATCATTTGTCCTACTATTTTCATGCCTTCAATAGGAATCTTTCTCAATGCAGACAGAAATTCCACCAATTCAATCAGTTTATAAAAACAATAAACTTTCTAAATTCAATTCAAAACCTATTTGTCAATGCATTTGGGTGAGATATGAAATAAAAGATGCATGTTATGGAATAAGTTGCAGCTGAATAATTAACAAGTATAAACAGATTCTATCAATTGCTATCTAATGCAATAAACAATGAGTGAACAATCTAAACAAGGCAACAAACAATGACAGCTATTGATGTTAATGCAAGAACATAAACAGTAGCATATGACAGGATGTGAGAACAAAGATGTAAGCAAATAACAAGAACCCAGCAACATGATTTGTAAAAGATTTCACCTTGACCAAATATGATGAACATCTTTCATTAGACTGAATCCATCAAAATAGCAGCTGCTAGCATGTAATATTGAAGTAAAGGAAAGCTAACAACATGTTATAACATTTTGGATTAGAAAGCATACAAGGTATGGAGGTAATGAAAATCATTCTGAACTGAGTCTTGAATTGGAATTGCAACAGATACAAACAAAGGTTCATCACACAGCCTGAACTAAAATTCAACAGGAATAAACAAAAATGACTTGCAACAGATCCTGAGTGAAAATCACTTGACAACAAGCATATCCCAAACATCAGCAGATTCCCTCAACTCATAAACAGTATTATACAATTTTAACAAACAATATCAACAAAGCTTTAACAAATAAGACCTCACAGCAAATTACTTCCATGTTCATACACCATACTGTCAACAAGAAGAACAAATTAATTTGGCCAAAAACAGAACACTGGGCAAAGGTTTATACACAATAGGCAACAAAAGAGGAACTGTGCATACATAACCTATTTGGGCATTTTTAAACAGATTTTAACCCTGAGATATAGACTGAAAGCAACTGGACTTAACTCCAAATTCACAAACTCAAAACATGTATTATAATCTAAAGCTCAAAACCAGAAACATGAATGCAACATAAACTCTTATTTCCCTATAATCATAACAGGCCGGAAGCAAAAACGCATAAGGAACAGAAGCATACAGCCATGAACGGAAGGAAACAAAATAATACAGCAACAGAATAAAATTGAGACAGAATACGTAAAAGAAAGATCAAACTCATTCAAATATTCAATCGGGTGTTCTCACGTAAGCATCCATTCTATTCAGAAAATAACAAACGGGAAATTACAGTAAATAAAAGGAATAGAAGAGGAGTACCTCGAAACAGAAACAATTTCAATTGAACTTTAGGAATTCGTACAGTATTGCTTCGATTACAAACCAAAATGAAGAGGAATGCTTACATTCGAAAATCAATTCACAATATCAAATTAGTTTTGATATGAGAATCGATTGAAAAGACCAAAAAGAGGGAATTTCGAATTGAAATCTAAAAATCCCAATTTCCGATTGAAAACCCTAGAAATCTAATTTTTCAGAAATTCCTTACAATTTTTCTCGATTCTCTTTAATTGCTTTCTGGAAATCTCGAATGCTCCCTCTTGGATTTCTGGAACGCTCTCCCTTTTTTTGTTGTGGCCTCCATCCTTTATCCTCTGGCCTCGTCTCGATGCGTACTGAGTGTTGCTTTTCCCTTCTTTTTCTCTAACGTCTCCACGTAGCCTTTCTGTTATGCTTTGGAGTCACTCTTCTGTAGTCGATTCCATTTGATTCTTGCTGCACTCATCCTCTTCCTTCATCCCTTTCTTCTTCCATCTTCAGTTTCAGTTTGAGGGGCTTTCTGCCTTCAAACTCAAAGGCTTCTGTGTTCCTGTCTGTCTTTCTTTCATTTTTTTTTCTTTTGTTATTATTTTTTTTTTTGTTTTACTTATAAACAAAACGACACCGTTTTGTTTAAGAGGCAGAATTGTAATTCTGAATTGAACCGATCAGGTTCGATTCAAAATTATAATTTTACCCTTCCTTTCTCCTTTTGACCCCCTAAACTTTTATTTCTTTTCAATTAAACCCCTCCTTTCCTATTTTCTCTTTCAATTTTTCCCGTTTCTTTTCCTTTTCTTCAATTAAATCCTTTTTTCAATCTAATTCATTTTTTTCTTTCTTTCTTTTTCTTTCTTTTTAATTTTTTCTTCTTCTTTTTTTCTAATATATTTTTCTTTTCTCATTCATTTTTTTAAAATAAAAAGAAACTAAAACTAACAATAAAACAAATATATTTTATATTTTTTTTAATTTGAATATTCTTCTTTTAAATTTTGGGGTCAAAAATTGAGCGTCAACAATATACTTATTGATAGGTTTTGGTTATTATTATAGAATTGTGATTTATTGTTATTTTTAAATTGTTCTAGTTTATACTTGCTGAGTATGCGACTCACCAACTCGTAAACTTATGATTTTAGGTCCTTGATTGCAACTGACGGCGTCAATTTCATAATCGTTCTGCACGGGTCGATTAGCTGAAGTATTTTCTTTTCTTTCTTCCTCTTCTCCTTTTCCCTTCTTTTCACTCCCTTTTCTTTTATTTCTTTTCAATCATGCCCTTCCTTCCTAATTTTCTCTTAAAATTTGTCGCTACTTCATTTAATTTCTTTCAAATTTTTCCCTTTTTTCATCTTTCACATTTTGTTTCTTTTCTTTTAATTACTTTTCTTCTTTTCAAATTTTTCTTTTTTTTTCTTTTCTTTTTTTTATAGATAATAAATAAAATTTACAATAAAAACACTCACTAAAATTAAAATTAAAATTAATTGAAAAGAAATTAAAACTTTTGTCTTTTTGTTTTAGCAATTTTCGATTTTGGATGTTGAGCAAAAATCGAGCGTCAACACGTGGTAAACCAACTCATTCGTAATGATGAAACGATAAAAGATGCAGGAGTTGTGGAAAAGATTTTGAGATCTTTATCCGATAATTATGAGAATATTGTGTGTGCGATAGAAGATTCAAAGGACCTTATGATGCTTACAGTCAACAAGTTTTGTTAGTTCTCTCGAGGCACACGAACAACGTAATAAGAAAAAGGAGGAGACACTAGAGTAAGCACTTCAAACTAAAGAGACAATTAAAGACAAAAAGTTACTCTATTCTTAAAATTTCTGAGGTAAAGGTCGTGGCTATGGAAGCTGTGGAAAATTTCACAACAGTCATGAAGGGTACTATAAGGAGAAGGAACAGTCAAGTCAACCAAACTGCCGTGGAAGAGAATGCGGTCGAGGAAGAGGCGGCTGGTCAAACTATTCCAATATGGAGTGCTACAAATGTCACAATTATGGTCACTACACGAAGGATTGCTACTCCGAAAAATGTTATAGTTGCGGTAAAGTAGGGCATCTTGCAAAATATTGTCGAGCCGATAAAAAGGTGGAAGAAACAATTAACTTGGCCTTGGAAGATGAAGAGAATGAAGGTTTTCTCTTGATCGCTCAAAATGAAGACAATATCAACAGTGACACTCTGTGGTATCTCGACTTGGGGACAAGGAACCATATGTATGGTCATGAGTAGTTATTCAAAAAGATGCAAAAGATTGAAGATGGACATGTGTCGTTTGGAGATGCATCAAAGGTGGAGATCAAAGGCCAAGGTACAGTTTGTTACTTACAAAAGGATGGCTTGATAGGGTCGATCCAAGATGTCTATTACGTACCCGATCTCAAGACCAACATTTTAAGTTTAGGGCAACTTACGAAGAAAGGTTACTCGATACTCATAAAAGATCAGATACTACACTTGAAGGATAAGCAAGGGCGTCTAGTTGCTCGAGTCGAGATGAGAAGAAATCGGATGTACAAATTGAATTTGAGATGCGTACGAGAAAAATGTTTACAAGTCAATGTAGAAGACAAGTTGTCGCTATGGCATCTCCGTTTTGGCCACTTACATCATGGATTTCTAAAAAAATTAGCAAAGAAGAATATGGTGCATGGACTGTCAAACATGGACTATGAGAGAAAATTTTGTGAAGAATGTGTGCTTGGCAAGCAAGCGAGAACCTCGTTTCAAAAGAAGGAAAATTATCGAACTAAACATATTCTCGAATTGATTCATACCGACATATGTGGACCAATCACGCCCGAATATTTTAGTGGTAAAAGGTACTTTATTTCTCTTATCAACGATTTCTAATGAAAAATTTGGGTTTATTTTTTGAAAGAAAAATCTGAAACATTCGAGGTGTTCAAAAAGTTCAAAGCAATGGTGGAAAAGGCAACTCATGAACACATCAAAGCCATACGATCTGATAGAGGTGGCGAGTATACTTCGACAGTTTTCATAGAGTATTACAAGGAGCAAGTTATAAGGAGATTTCTAACCGCACTATACTCTCCTCAACAAAACTGTGTTGCCGAGAGGAAGAATCAAACTATTCTCGACATGGTTCGATTAATGCTCAAGAGTAAGAAGATGCTAAGGGAATTCTAAGCAGAAGCCGTTCAATGTGCTATCTATATACAAAATCAATATCCACATGTGAAGTTAGATGATCAAACACCACAAGCGGCATGGAGTGGACAAAAGCCGACAGTTTCTCATTTCAAAGTGTTTGGTAGTGCAGCTCATGCACATATACCGAATCAAAGAAGAATGAAGCTTGAAGACAAAAGCAAAATGTACATTTTTATTAGGTTTGATGAGAAGACAAAAGGGTACAAGCTACACGACCCGACTAGCAAGAAGGTGATGGTGAGTCGTGATGTGTGAGTAAACAAAGCAAGTGAATGTACTGGAACAATTCAAAGAAAGTTAACATCAAAGTTGGAGAATCATCCGTCGTTACATCAACAAGCAAACAACAAGACTTTAAAACTACCGATGATGAAGATGAACCATTACAACCCTAAACGCGAAGTTTGCAAGATTTATATGATTCAACAAATGAGGCACACCTTGTATGTCTTTAAGCAAATGCTGAAAATATTAGTTTTGAAGAGGCAGTGCGAGACAAGAAGTGGCAAACGGCCATGAACAAGGAAATTAAGGCGATAACCGCAATAACACATAGGAGCTATTGAAAGGAAGTCAGCCTATTGGTATGAAGTGGGTGTTCAAGAAAAAGATGAATGATCAAGGCAAGATAGAACGGTACAAGACGCGACTTGTTGCGAATGATATAAGCAAAAGGCAGGAATTGACTATGACGAGGTATATGCTCCTATTGCAAGAACGAAGAAAATCTGATCACTCATTTCACAAGCTACTCAATTCAAATGGCCGATATTTCAAATGGATGTCAAATCAGCATTCTTGAATGGTGTGCTCAAAGAAGATGTCTACATCAAACAACCACCCGGGTACATAAAAGTTGAAGAAGAAAAGAAGGTGCTAAAATTGAACAAGGCACTTACGGGTTGAAGCAAGCACTATGAGCACGGAATATACGTATCGATTCATATTTTAAGGAGAACGGGTTCAAGCAATGTCCCTATGAACATGCTCTATACGTAAAGAAGAATAGAGGTAATGTATTATTTTTTCCCCTTTATGTTGATGATCTTATTTTTATGGGCAAAAATGATGAAATGATAGAAGAGTTTAAAGGCACAATGACACGGGAATTTGAGATGACAGATTTGGGCAATATGAAATTTTTTCTTGGTTTGGAGGTTAGACAAGTAGAGACAACTACTTCTGTATCACAGAAGACGTATGCAAAAGAGATTTTGAAGAAATACAAGATGGGGAATTGCAATCTTCTTTCAACGCCAATGGAACCAGAAGGAAAAAACTCGAAGTTCGATGGAGGAGAACGTTTTGATGCGAGTAAATATTAGAGTTTAATAGGAAGCCTTTTCTATCTCACATGCACTTAGCCGGATCTTTCATTAAGTGTCGGCATTTTAAGTCGATTCATGGGGGAGCTGGTTTATTCACATTGGAAGGCATTGAAGCGAATCTTATGATACATCCGAGGAAAGATGTCACTCGGGTTGTTCTACTCAAAAGCAGAGGATTACAAGTTGGTTGGTTATTTCGACAGCGATTGGTACGAAGATATAAACGATCGGAAAAGTACCGCAAGATATGTGTTCTTTATGGGAGATACTGCATTTACTTGGCTTTCAAAAAAACAACCGATCGTGACACTCTTGACTTGTGAAGCTGAATATGTTGCAGCATCTTGGTGTGTATGTCATGCTATGTGGCTTAGAAAATTGTTGAGCAAGATGGAGTTAAAGCAACAAGGTGCAACCGTGATTCAAGTTGACAATAAATCAGCAATTGAGTTAGCAAAGAACCCAGTGAACCATGAAAGAAGCAAACACATCAATGTTCGTTTTCACTTTATCCGAGATCATGTTAAGGAAGGAAGTGATGAATTCGTGCATGTGGCAAGTCAAGATCAAGATGCAGATATCTTCACAAAACCGCTACCGAAAGTATTTTTCGACAAATTCAAGAAGATGATCGGCAGGAAAATGGTAAAAGCATTTAAGTTTATGAGGGTGTTTTGTTGAATAAACATTAAATACTATTTTTAGTGAGTTTTAAATTTAGAAATTAATGGAGAAAAATAAATGGTCATAAGTTTTTTTTTAGATGAAAGACCAAGGAGTTATAATCTTTTAATAGGATTTTATTGTTTCTATTTGTATAATGTCTATATAAAGGCATTTTTATTTTCGTTTGAATTATAACTCAAATTAATATACAAAAAGTTAAATATCCTTGTGGTTTCGATTTGAGTTATCTATGCTAATTATATGTATTAGAGAGTGGAATGTAACAATTGAATACAACGAAGAATGCTAAGGGGGCTAGGGGATTTATGGCTATAAAAATTGACTTAAAGAAAGCCTATGATAGGATAGGTTGAATTAGGAATTCATCATATAGTTATTGGAGAGTGTCTGGTTTCTGACTTGTGGGTGACTAATATTTTGAATTGTGTGAGGTCGGCCAGTATGTCTGTGTTATGGAATGGAGAAAAATTGTCTGGTTTTATTCCAACTAGGGGTGTACGACAAGGGGACGCGATGTCTCCGTATTTGTTTATGTTATGTATCGGAAGGTTGGCAGTGTTATTCGTGAATCTATTTGGAATGGTAAATGGAATTTGATTCCAATTCATAGGCGAGGACCAAAAATTTCTCACTTCATGTTTGCCGATGATATGGTTTTATTTTCTGCTGCGTCTATGGATCAAATGCAAAATATATTAGCAATTTTGGAGATGTTTTATGCTGCTTCTAGGATCCTTCCCCTAAGGATGATTCTTTCTTTGTGGATGATGGCTTGGATTTCATTGCCCCTCATAAGAGAGTTTCCGATCTTTTTTATGATAATGGCAAAATGTGGAATTTTGAACTCCTCATGAAACTTTTTTCTTCACATGATACTAGAGCTGTTATTAGTATCCCTGTTAGTATCTTTAATAGAAATGATGCTCTTATATGGCATTTTGAGAAAAAGGGTATGTATTCGGTCAAGTCGGCCTATAATGTGAGCATGGATATGTTGAGGCAAGCTACTAATAACATGGGTGGTGAAGTTTGGGCAAACTTGTGGGTTCCCCTGAAGGTGAAAGACTTTTGTTGGAGAGCTTGTAGGAATATCTTGCCTACAAAAGATAACTTAAGGCATAGAGGGGTGGATGCTAATTGTAGTTGCTTATGGTGCCAAGATGATGAGAGTAGCAATAATGTTTTATCGCATTGCTCATTGGCTAAGGAGGTTTGGAGGTTAGGGGGAGTGGTGGATGTGCAGGCTAATATTGATTTTCCATCTTTCTTATTGCAGGTAATGTTGTTTTTAGACAAAGAAAAGGCGGCTTTGGTGACCATTTATGCATAGAAAATCTGGTCCGCAAGAAAATATTTTGCTATGGCGGCAGCAAGTGCCTTCAGCAGCACATATTGTTGAGGAAGCAGCTGGTTACTTCTCGGACTGGCAGTGTGCGCAGAGCCTTCCTGGCCCAGTTGCTGCTTCGGTTCAAGGTTCTCATTTGAGGTCACACTTCTACTCATGCCATCCAGCTCGTGATCCAGACGTGGCACCTCTTCAAGCTAGTTTTTCAAATGTGGCTCCATATTATTTTTGTTGGCTCTGCCAAGTTGACGGTGCTGTTTTTCCAGCCTTTGATTTTATTGAAACCTTTGAGGGTATTTTTCAAGGAGTTGTCTATAGTTTCACGGAAGGAGGTGGTTCGGTGGCCCTGGTTGAAGCTTTAGCTCTTCGTCAATTTTTAAAGTTTGCGGCAGAATATTTACCTCTTAATGGTTGCATTCTTATGGATTCTCTTCAAGTGGTCCAAACTCTTCATTCTGTTTCTTCCGATTCTTCGGAACTTGTTTTGGTTTTACAAGATTGTAAAGACTTGTTAAATTCTAGATTTGATATTTCTATTGTGGGTTCGTTGGCATGCTACTCTAATGGCTCATACTTTAGCTAGATCGTTTCTCTATTTGGAACATCCCCTAGTATTTATCAAACTTTTTATTAATATATCAGTATTTTTTGCTATTCACAAAAAATTTTAATAACAATCAATAAAATAAAAATCAATAACAGTACAAATCAGTAAAAACATGAAAAATAAAATTTCAAAATGCATTTTTGAGAATTTTTTTTTTCTAAATGTATAACAACATAAATCATACTAAAAATTTATTACTAATTTTTATTGATTCTTATCACAAATGTATACAAATTGGAAGAATTATAATAAAATAGTTATTGATTTATATTAATTACCTATGATACTAATTCATATTGATTATTAATAATTCTTGTTGATTTTCAATGATATTTTCTGTAATGATTGTTATTAGTTTTTTTTTATTTATTGTTATTGATGTTTAGGTTTCTGTAATGATTGTAATGATATTTGTAATGATATTTTCTGTAATGATTGTTATTAATTTACTATTACCTTCATCTTCATCTTCTCCATCATACATAAACCTCAATCGTAGTCGGTCACCGAAAAATTGCAACGGCTATAAAACTTAATAAATGATATTGTCATTGGAAAACTCTTAACTCGTAGATTCAAGATATGGGCTTATTGTCTCATGATTTTTCTATATTCAGCCAAAAAATGCAAAAATCAGTAGAACGAGGACAAATGATGACTTTTTTTCTGGCCAATGAACAGCTGCAAGATAGGTACTAAACTTATCACCGTCATTTGGACTTTCATCTAGTAGTTTCAAATCGAAAATCTATCACTGGAAAGTGTATAGATTGAAAGTTTGAAATTTTTAGGTCCTAAAAAATTCAAAACTAGATCCGAACAAAAAAATACCACTACTGCCGCCATTTGCCAAAGATTTGGTGTCGGTCCAGCTTGCCGTCACATGAGCTTACGACTGGCGACATTAGTTAGTCCATTCCGACAGCGTATTAGTTAGTCCATTTACTTTTCACGATGAAAGTTACTCTGAGTTTTCATTTTTTCTATTTTTTTCTTTTCTTTTTTCTTCATAAAAAAATAACAAATAAATAAAGGGACAAGAAAGTAAAACACAAAAATATTATTTCTCTAATTTTAATAGTTTTATGCTAATTTTTTTTAAATGAAAATTCAAGAGTATGTTATATTGTATAAATTTTCTTTCCATTTTTAGCATACTTTCTCCAATTTTATTAATTAAATATTTAAATAATTTTAACTAAATATATTTAATATTTGATATAAATGTACAATTTTATTGCACAAGCAAAATTTTATTTTATGTTATATAATGTCTAAGTAACTTATCTATCTATAATATATAATGTCTAAGTAATATGTCATGACCTAACCCAAAACCGTGCCGGCATGCGTACAAACAGAAATTCGACCATACAAGACTTGAAGTTAACAAACATTATGCACGTTCCATTAAAAATCACTAGATAAAATTTCTTTTAAATTCAAATCTAAATCAATAAGCATTATACAACCACGATTTTCAAATTGGGGGTGAGCAAATAACCTGCCGAACATCCAAATTGAACTTGAATCAAACTGAATTTTCAATTATCTGGTTGGTTAGATTCAATTCACATTCCACAAAATAGCTAATCTGAGTACTACACATGAGCCGAGCTTGTGACATCCCTAACCAAAATCACACATCATGCACATCGTCATTATTGGTATATAACGCATTTTTACAGTTTAATTTCATAAGCATCGATTTAGTGACTAAAAATTAGCGAGGTAAATAAATGATTATTTACCTACTAAGAAAATTATATACGAACATTGTAGAAATTGAATTGAAAACATATAAATGATTCAATTTTTGGGATTCGTAATGGTCGGTACACGTAAACGAGCAGTTTTGCTAGAGTTTTTATTCGACGCAACCGTTTAATTTATTGTGCCCCAAATAATTAAAGGGGAAAAATATAAATTAATTAAAAGGAAGATACATTAGTTTTCGAGTTGATAAAATATTTTCACCTTTGAATTTAAATGTGACATCCCTAACCCAAATCACATATCATCATTTTTAAGCATAACGCTTTTTATAATTTTATCGTATAAGCATTATTTTAATTAGAGATTTCTTACATGCTAAGCAATTGAAAATATTTGAATATTTTTAAATTTTAAGTTAAAGTATGTGAACAAACTAAGTCTTTAAGACTTCTTTACAATCGGTTGACGTAAACGAAATACGTCTAGAGTTTTGCCTGCTGCGACCGATAAAACGTCGATAGCGCGAATAATTTAGAAGAATTTGTTTTGAAATTAAATGATTTAGAAAATAAATGTAATAAAAGTTTTTTTTTTTGGAACCATATATTTACGACAACGTCGTAAAATTTTGGTTCCGTCGGCATCGCTAAGGTATCGGAGTCGGTTTCGGCCCGATCGGGCAACGAATATTTTTCGGACCCAATTTCATCGAAACTTTAAATATTGTTTTTATTTATTATTTTAAGGTTTTAAATGAAAGGAAATTATTTTGAAGAGTTGGTTTTGGACATAAAACAAAAGGGAAAAGGAGGTGAAAAGGAATAATTAGGGTTAATGGATAATAATGAGTTTTTAACTTAAAAACAAGTAGGAGGTGTAAAGGTTAGTGTTTTGTTTTGTTTCTGAGATGTTTTAGAGGTTAGAGGAAAGGTTGAAGAGATGGAAAAGGGAGAGAAACAGTAGCCACGAAGAGAAAACAGAAAAGAGGAGGAAGAAAGAGAAAAAAGAGAAAAGAGGGGACTTATGAACTTAGAAAGTTTATGGGAAGAGATTGGTGGCGAGAAACGGCCGTAAAGCCGCCGGAGCCAGAAAAGCGGTTGGAAAAGGAGGCCAAAAACAGAGCATCAGGCAAGTTTCTGGGCAATGAGGAAGAAGACGATCAAAACGGCACCACAGGCTGTGTTTTAATGAAAATTTCCTCCTGAGTACCTGAATTTGGTAAAATTACATTTTAACCCCTAAAGTTTATAATTTAATGCAATTTAATCCTTCCAGCAAAGTTTTGATTGTTTTCAATTTAATCCTGCCAAATTTGATTCTTGACAGATTACATTTTAACCCCTGAAGTTCAAGCGTGTTTTTAAATAGGTCCTTCTAAAGTTTTAATTGTTTTTAATAAGGTCATTTCGCCTAAATTAAATTTAGAAAATTATATTTTGACCCCTAAAATTACTACCGCATTTCAATTAAGCCCTAGAAACTTTAAAAGTGTTGCAATTTAGTCCCTCCGCCCAAATTAACTTTTGAAAACTATATTTTGACCCCTGAACTTGCTGTCATACTTCAATTGAGCACCTGAAAATTTGAAAACTGTTCAATTAAGTCTTTTTTTGGTTTAAATTGAATTTAATTTTATAGATTAGACTAATTGGCTAATAAATTGAGTTAGATAATTATAAATATTGTTAAATATGAATAATATATGATAAATTAAGTTTGGAAATTTATTTAAATGGTATTTTTAAAAGTTTTTAATATAGAAAACATATGTTATAAGTTAAAATTCAAAAAAAAAATAAGATATTATAATGGAATTAAATTAATTAAAAAGAATAAATGTTTAATCATGCATCATGTCATATGTGAATTGTTTCTATGATTATTTGAATATTTGTTATGATTGTATAGGAGCGTCGAGTGTAGGAGGGGGATAGGATAACAACCCGGAACCTGACCTAACTTGCAGTTGCTAGGTAAGTGTAAACTTACTGGTATTATTTCTGAATTAAGATATTTATGAAATTATGTTTTATATTGAAATTGAACTGTTTGGACCGGTTGAAGCCCGGTCACTTGATTTATGTGATATTGATTAAATATGATAATTGAACTGTTTGGATCGGTACTGAAGCCCGATCAATTGACTTATTTGCTTTAAATATATGATAATTCAACTGTTTGGACCGATACTGAAACCCGATTATTTAGATTGATTGGATATTGAATATTGTGATTTGGTCATTGAGTCGGTACTGAAATCCGACCAATTGACTTATTGAGATTTATTATTGGATATATATATTGTTTGAACCGATACTGAAGCCCGATCATTGGATTATATGAAAAATCATGATAAATGTTTATATACATGCAAGTGCATTCTTACAAGAGCTAATTAAGGCTGTTGTGATCATCTTGACTAGTATTTGCAAATTTCACGAAAGAGGCTTACGAGTCTATATGAATTAATGAATGGATCTTTGAATCAATATATGATACAAATGGATCTTCGAATCAATATATAGTTTACTTGTTACAGGTGGACCTACGAGTCAATATATGAATATGAAACGATCTATGAATCATTCAGGTCTAGTTTTACTGACCAGCTATGTTTACTCATTATGTGAAATTTCCGGTGCAATACTTGGCTTGATGGATCACAACGAAACTAAATGGAATTATATGACATTTACATCTGCATATTGGTATGGATTCATTGGAAATCATTGGGTAAGTCGGTTACAACTCACAAGGTAAACGGAATCATATGAAATAAGCTTGTCATTGACAGGTTTGGTGTATGAATTTGATTTGTGATTTTATTATTTTGTTTTACATTGTTTTGGTTTATACTTGCTGAGTATGCAACTCATCAAATTGTATTTCCATAATTTCAGGTTTTCGTTTGGCAACTGACATTGTTAATTCCGCCTGCTTTCTGCCGGGTCAGTCAGCTGAAGCCTATGATCTCTCTCTCTCTCTCTCTCTCTCGCATTTCATCATTCGTTTAATCTTATCATATAGATTTATGTCATATGGTTTGTAAATTATTAATAAGGCATGTAACAATTAATTTAAAGATTATAGTAAATAATTTATAGCATGTCTTATGCATAGTAGTTGTTATAGTTTGCATATAAGTGTATAGTTTATAAAATTATAATTGTGGCTTGTAATATCTGGTATAGAGGTTGTAGCAATGAGGATATATAGCATGTTATGTGTATGATGAAAAAAATGGTCTGTTTTAATGACGCATATAGCATATAGGTTGCTACATTAAAACTTCGATTCCATTGGTAGTGACGAGGTACCGGAGTAGATACCGGATATAAATTGGACTACAAATATTTTGTCTCGATTACAACAACAAATATATATATATATATATATATATATATATATATATATATATTGACCATTTGATGAAGAGGTGGGGAGGTGGGGATGGGATGATCTCAACCATTAATAATGATGAGCTCACAATGGTATAATAAGGTTATCATATGAGATTAGTATGAAAGTTTGATCTCAGCCTTTGATCAAGTGAGCTTAAAAGATTATCATAAGATTGAGTTAAGGGATCAAACTAATCATACCCATCTTCTTTTATATCCCAGAACCTCTTATCTACCTATCTTCTTTTCTTCCTTATTTCAAATCATCATAGCAAAAGATAGTTCAAACCATCATCACATTTGTTTCAAACTAGACATTAAAATCTTTAAGCTTTGATTTATTCTCTATTTATATTTGATTGTAGAATTGTTTTAGTAATGATCAAGACTTGTTTTTGAAGAGTATAAAACATGAAACCTATTCATGTATATGTATACATAAGTCCTTGTAAAATTTCAAG
Organism: Croton setiger; assembly: GCA_948099555.1. Taxonomy (NCBI): domain Eukaryota; kingdom Viridiplantae; phylum Streptophyta; class Magnoliopsida; order Malpighiales; family Euphorbiaceae; genus Croton; species Croton setiger. Next base: position 16,808 of record CANUEY010142696.1, on the reverse strand, counting down.
GTCCACTTTTTTGTAATTCTTGATCTATGATTAATATAACAAGTGTTACCTAGAATCATGATAATAATAAAAAATAAAATAAAAAAACAATAGTTAGATGGTTGGTTAGTTTCGTTATCATAAAGATAGAATTATAGAAAGTGTTAAATATAAAAATTATAGATATATGTCTAATGTAAATCCAGGAGAAAACCGTGCTTGATTTGAATGAGTATTCGATGAGATAATGTCAAAATACTGAACCTGACCCAGAGTTAACCTTATTTTGGAAATAGTTGTAAACATTAATTTTTTATCATAATTATGACTAGTTTAGAGACTGATTTATGAAGAATGATAAAAATAAAAGTTGTTGACCTATATGTTAAGTTTCTAAAAAAAATTATCTTGCTAAAAACATGACACGTGTAAATTATAAGAATAGAAGAGGAAGGAGAGAAAAGTGAAACAAAGAAGAAAAAATAAGAAACTAGTAAGAGAAACAGAAATAGAGGAAGAAAAAAAGGAAAAAAGAAAAGAGAAAAGAAAGAAAATCATCGTGCATGGGAAACTCAGTCCGTCGTGGAAGGGACTAACGGAGCTGAGTGAACTGCTGGAGTCGAGGGAACGTCGGGAAAGGAAGGAAAACCGGCTGCAAGTCGAGATTATTGTTCACGTGAACAGTAACCCTGGTTGCAAGGACGTGAGGAAGAAGATGATCAAAACGGCAGCACAACCTGCGTTTTGAGGTATTTTTCACTCAAGGTACTTGAATTGTGTAAAAATACAAAATTGGTCCCTAGATTTATAAGTTTACTCAATTAGGTTCTTTCGAAAACTTTGAATTCGTTTCAATTTAATCTCTCCTGATTATTAAGTTCTACAAATTATAATTTGGTCTTTGAAGTTCTGAAACACATGCAATTAGGTCCTTCAAGACTTTTAATTCCTTTTAATTGAGTCCCTCCATGTAATTGATTTATAAATATTGTAAATTGACCCCTGAACTCATAGTTAGACTTTAATTAAACTTCAGAAAACTTTAAAACTTATATAATTGAGTCCTTTTGGGTTTAATTTAGAATTTATTTTATAAATTAAACTAATTGGTCAATTAATTAAACTAAATTATGATAAATATTGTCCAATGCAATTAATATATGATAAATTGAATTTAATATTAAATACAAAACATTTTAGAAATATTATTAATATAATAAAAAGAGAATAAATATTAAATCGTACATTTTATTTTATATGAAATATAAATGAGAAAATTAAATACTAATATTGAATTATATCGAATCATCAAATATAGGAAAGAAGCAAAGGAAGCAACCCGATGTCTAATTGCAGTTTTGATTTTGAGGAAGTATAAACTTTAAAAATGATAATTAAAATGATTTGTTATTTGCGATTGTAATATTTGTAAATGTTAACTGATTTATTGGATAATAATCAATTATTTTAAGATAATGATTAATTGATTATCTGATATGTTGAAATTGTATTGATGATACATATAATTATATAGATATGTAAAATTTTATAGGCAAGACCTACGGATCATTATATGATTTTACAGGCAGGACCTACAGATCAATATATGATTTTACAAATGCACCTTCGAGTTATATAAGAACTTGATACTGATCCCATATGGTATATAATAATTGAATTTCCAGGATAGTACATGGCTTGATGGTCACAACCAAATTTAAATGGAATCATATGGCATATACAAGTACATATTTATGTGATTAATTTCTATTATGCAATTGTTGATACTACAGATTTAATTTATAGTAATTTATACTTGCTGATTAGTGACTCAATCAAATCGCAATTTACGTTTCAAGTTCTTGACTGCAACTATCAGACTAGATCACAGCCTAAGCGTAGCACTTCACGCTCGATTTTCACAGGTCGGTCTACTGAAATATAGATTATCTTTTTCTTTTTGTTGCATCCACATGTATAAATGTTTTTAATCAATATATGTTAAATAATGTAAAATTATGACACTTTCAAAATATATTATTCATAAATATATATATTATATGATATAAAGTAGAACATGTAATAAATGATGTGTGACGTGTAATAATAATAATTATTATTATTATTATTATTTTATATATATATATATATATATATATATATATATAAGGATAAGGTTGTCACAAAACTGCTTGTGACTCGCTCAATACTTAGCTCATAAATTGTCGTTCATATTCGTTCATCTGTTAAACTAATCAACCTTGAGCCCAATAATTAAATTTGTTTAATAAACGAACCGAGCTCCAACATGTTTCACGACAAAACGAGCAGTTTCACGAACTGTTTCATTTAGACCTAAATGAACATGTTCTCGAACATTCTCGTGAACATGCATAGTTAAGTTTCATCGAGCATGTTCATGAACGGCTCGCAAACAACCATATATATTAATCTAACTAAAAATCGCTATAGAATAAATTTAACCTAAATTTTCCCTAACCGCTCTTTAGGACTACAAATCTTTAGGACTACAAATGAGTCAAGCTGCTTGTAACTCGCTCGATGCTCGTTTCGCTAAATATTCGTTCTTGATCAATTCGCTCTCTTAGTTCAGGTCTTATATTCACCCAAATATTTTTTATTCGGGGTTAATTCAATCAACCGAAATGAATTTGCACTATCAGAAAACGAAAAATCAACTAGAAAAAAAATAATCAACTACACAACTCAAACTCTGCTCTAGGATATAAACGGTTTAAATAATGAAAGATCCTTCGATTCATTCCAGCATTGTGCATCTGGCTCTAGGAGCCAAAATAATCATTCAAGGGAACTTGCTATTTATTCACGTGCTACTTAACAAACTAAGAGACTAGTTCTTCCCTGACACTAATTAATAAACAACCAACAAATGGTCATCATATGTTACACCTCTTATCATTTAAGTTAGATGTATTTTGTTAAAAAAAAAAAGAAAAAAAAAGTTAAATTAAAGAACAATTCAACCATGGATTAATCCTTGAATATAAAAATAGATTTCAGATATTCAAAATGTATGCTGCACAACTCAGCCAACAATCTCACTCAATTTGTAATAGTGCAAGGAAATCATGGTTTAGGCGACCAAAAGCCGCAAATCCAGAAAAGCTTACCTAGTTCTCAGATCATATATATAGTGATTCACTCAAGTTAGGGAGGTGCTGAGTGTCACTTTATGCTAATAATCTCCACTCTACTATAACCTTCCTAAACCACCAGGTAACTTCAATTCCACAACTCACATTTAGTTTAATCAGCTACCTGAAAAGCTTTCCTTCATAAGCTCCAAGCCCTGTCCCCTCTAAAGAGAAGGGAAAAAGACACAAAACAAGGCCTCCAACTTACTACTTGTGACAAAAAAAAAAAAATTTGCTGAGATTCAAATGTATCCACCAACCAAAGGACCAGCATCTCACCTTGGAGTAATGCAAGCACATCTATGGTGTGGAGAGAAGGATGAGCCATTGCCAGGAATCCACGGCTTGTAAAGCTAAGCTTCTCAAAGCAATGCATAAAGTTTCCAGATGAAAGCACTTCACAACTTTATGTTAGAAATAATTAGTCATGGTGATCCAACTCTTTCTCCCAATGAAATTTCTTTAGGTTCTATCCTCAATCATCAACAGAATAGGAAATAGGCTCAAATAGTTTGGAGCAGAGCAAAATAAAAACTACACTGCAATAAATGAAAATCTGGGCTCCATTATGTCAACCATCTTGTTGTTACTTTAAAAGCAAAAGGCCGAACCCAGTAATTGGTCAAATAAAGAAGAAAAATTTAAGTGTTCTTTTTTTTCCCCTAAAATGTGCATGTGTTTTTGTTTAAGCATGAATATTATCACAATAAACAAGGCAGCAAAGCTGTTTTAACTACTCTTATTGGAGCATGTACAATTGAGCAGTCTCTGACAAGTAATCCCAGATGATATGGCAAAATCTAGGATCAACTAAAGAACTAATATAAAAAACCACCAACTAAAAACACCTCAAAAATCAAATTACATTTGACTAAAACATTCTGAAATATAACAAAATGCAGCAACTTATTCAATTCAGTGTCAACATTAAACACACACACACAGAAGAGAGACAGAATTGTGACAGTAAACAAATCTAAAAAAGAAATCAGCTCAAACTACAAAAATCTTATTTTCCAAAACACAGCCAAAATATGGTAATTTCACATCTAAAATCAAATAATTTCAAAAATACAATAACAAGCAGCCAACAAAATATAAATATTAGTGAAAAATTTGAACCCACATAATTAGTAAAGCGAATGCTGGGCATTCTTTGAAACATAGAAAACTAAAATAGTACAGAAAGAATCTGAGTAGAAGGAATCAATTTTTGGATAGCAAATCCTACAGAGACAATATTACTGTCCTCTAAATTCTACTTTAAGAGTTTAGGAGATAAAATACTCAGAACAAAGTACTACATTGTTTTTAAAAACATGTGAAAGGTAAAAAAAAAAAGTCTTAAAAAGAAAAAAGAAAATACAGGTTTGAGGCTCGAGTCTTTAGTATAAGGCAAAATAGTAACTTTTCATTCAAATTAAAAACTTCGTTTGCAAGAGAGCCTGGAACTTCAGAAGAATCACTAGAGCCCAAAACTAAATGATTGGTGCATCTATGAAGGAATCTGCACAATGAGTAGATAAAAAGGATGAATAGCAAATTTCCAAAAAAACAAAAGTTTAAATGAGAGAAGATAACAAAAAGCTGAAAATCTGTACCTTACTCAATTTAAAGGGAAATTTTTGGGTTCGTCTTACATCTATAACAACTAAAGTACAAGCAGGGTGGCATGTCGTTTAATAAATTAAAGAAAATATCAAGTAGCAACATGCACTTCAAAGGACAACAACAAATGTTCAACTAAGCACAGACTTTCATGATATGTAATCTTCCCCTGCTATAATAATCAGAGAACTAACATAATATACAGCATTTGTATAGTTCACTTGCTATTCAATAAAAGATGGGAAAAGCCCTAGCACCATAATGGAAAGAATGTAACTTACAAAAAGAGATGCTTAAACTAACTTCCTCAAAGAGGAACTTTTCAAAAATTATTGCATAATTAGTTCCATTTGAATAGACTAATAAGTCATAGTGGAAGTCATATGATAACTGAAATCTTCAGATGTACTACCAGCTTAACTTCTTTGTGCTTGATTATATTCTCTTACAGTAGCATTGCAGCAGTCCTACCTCATCATTTTTTTGTGACTTTTTGTAGAGAATTAACTAAGTATAAATTCGTTTTGCATCTTCACTGATTAACTCCATCTAGGAAAGAGGAAAACATGGGGCTTCTACTGTACTGGAAAACTAACATAAAAAGGATAGATGATAAGCTTCATATCTATAGGAGAAACAAGAAGGATCTATACAGCCATACAGCACCTATGCACAGCCCAAGAATCTTCTTCTCTCTCCCCCCCACAAAAAAAAAAATGAAATTCTTGGCTCCACCACTAGCCATATGACATTCAACCTTAATATTTTCAAGTTTCAGTCAGTTTATGCAAACAAACAGATTGAAATAATGAACAAACTCAGCAAGCTATGAAACAAACATGTTGAGAAACTATTTACAGAGATACAGCCAAGTTTTTCCGAAGATTAAGTATGTTTTGTACAATTCTAAAATCAAACTCAATAAAAAAATGAAAAAGAAGAAAAACAAAGTATGCACCTTAACTTTGTTCATCAACAGCAACATTGTGTACATGCAAATCCTCTTTTCAGTGAAAAAACCAAAAAAAAAAAAAAAAAAAAAAAAGCAGAAAGACACCCAGCATAACATATAGGGAATAGATAAACAAATCACAAAAGAAGCTCTACTAAGAAAAGAAAGTTCTAAAAAGCTTTCAAAATTCCTCTCAAGCATTATGACCTTCAAATTTCTTAGACCCAAATCCTTCAATGCCATGTAACCCCTAATAGGGTGTTTCAAGTTTCATTATCTTAGGGACCAAATCTAGAACAAGATCAAGTCCATGTTAACCACTATCCCACAAGGCAATATTCTATATGCTATATACAATTGTATAATCTCCTGCCCTAAAAATTATGCAATAGAATAAATATAATATAAGAAACAGAAACAGGGAATATAAGGAAAGAACCAACTTAATATCTAACAATGCACCAAGCATACTCACCTAATGTCCCATATAAGGGCCACCACCCTGTTGAGATCTGCCAGTACCAGTCTGGCTCAAATGAGGGTTCATCTGTGGGTTGTAACCGCCCTGCATGCCAGGTTGACTCACATACCCTCCAGGAATCTGAGTACCATAACCAGCAGGCGGTCCTCCCTGGTTCACCGGCCCCCCACCAAGTCCTCCAAGCAGATTACCAAGTCCCAAACCAGCTCCTTGAGTGGCGATCAATGCTGTCAAGGCCTGCCCAATAGCAGGGTTCAAACCTTGTGAAGGAATTCCGGGGTTGAAGCTCACAGATGGCCCTGAGGGAGCCATCAAATGTCCAGGCCCGGCTGCACCCGATGAGTGCTTACCTTTCTTCGCTGTGTGGTGATAATGTTGCTGATGATGGTGTGGCTGATGATGACCTACACCACCGTACCCCATCTTATTCTGTTTTGGCCCATCAATTGCCTTCTGGCAATGCAGGGTATGGCCCTCAAATTTCTTGTGAGGCTCTTCTAGGGCTTTTCTTGCACCCTCCACAGACTTATACACAAACAGAGCAAATCCTTTAGGTCTCCCCGTCTGCTTATCAAGCCCAAGTGGTCCTTCTTCAATCTCCCCAAATTGCCTGAAAAAATGCAGTAGCTTCTCAGGATCCAAATCAGCAGACACATTGCTCACAAAAATTTTCCTCTGGGTATACTCAGAGGCTTGGGGCACAGTTGGCGTTGGCGAGGGTACAGGCCCCATGGTAGCAAGTTGACAAGACGTAAATCTATTCCCTATCCTCTTCTGCGGCTGCTTAAGCGCCCTTCGTGCACCAACCCGATGCTTGAACAATATGAACGCATAGCCCTTGGACTTTTTAGATACACGGTCAACGACGGCCTTGCAATCTTCAATTTCCCCATATTTCCCAAATTCAGACTTTAGGGTTTCAGCAGTTGTATCCCAACCAAGACCGTGCACAAATATCTTGCGGTGAGCGGGATCAGCATCTGCAATTTCACGCACAGAATCCATCAAATCTGGATGCTTATCCACTGCCTTCCTCAGTAGAACAACCAACTGGTCTTTTCCAAAAGGCTCCAGAAGCTTCTCTACAGGTTCGTCATCTTCGTCATCTTCTTCTTCATCATCATTACCTTCGTTTCCATTAACTTCATTTGCTCCATTTGCTTCGGCTTTTGGTTCGACGTTGCTTGATGAGGGGTCTTCGGTTTGGGGGTCATTCTCTTCCTTTTCTACTCCTTCCTCTTCTTCTTCCTCTTGCACTTGCTCTTGTTCGAGTCCTTCTTGCTCCTTATCCTCCTCTATTTGGTGCGCTTCTTCCTGTTGTTCACCAATAACGTCTTCTGCGGCATCATTTGGAGGGTAGTGAGTAACCTCTTCTTCCATGATAGGTTGAGGAGGCTGCACTTGCTCATCTGGAACCTGAGACTCAGTGGTCTGAACTGCTGCAGGCTCAGAAGATCTCTGCTTTCGCTTCTTCGCCATTGCAATTCAAGTTGTAATTGGGGGTTTGGGAGCTAGGGTTTCAGGGATGAGAGAACGTGGCGTGGCGTTGCTTCGCGTCGCGTCCTGTCGCTAGTCCTTACCAGTAGTAGTCTAGTCGGGATAGATAGGAGATTTAAAATGGATAATATTCTTTTGGCCCATCAATTTATAAGTGAGGTTCAATTAGCTCATTTTTCCTATTTGTTTTATCAATTTACCTCTGAATTTGGACCAATTCACAAGTTGAATAATTAGGTAGGTACGAACTAACCATTTGAAATACCCTTAACTTTGTGCAATTCACCAAATATACACACCATTTAACTTTACAAGTTTTTGTCGGTTTGTATTTTACGTGTTAACTCGTGCACCATTAACTTCATTTGCTCCATTTGCTTCGGCTTTTAGTTCGAGTTTTTGCTTCGGCTTTTGGTTCGAGTTAACACGTAAAAGTTCAAACTGAAAAGATTAATAAATTTCAAGCACTAAGATATAACTTTACTTCAATATTTATTTTATTTATCTCGTTCCTTTAAAAAAAACATAGCCTTGAACAGTTGCAGTCTCAACCAGTCATTGTGTTTGTCATTGTTTCTCTATTTTGAATATGTTCGTCTTTTTCGATAGACGCTTCACTACAACTCCATGATTTTCACAAAAATACAATGAAAATAATATGCAATCTTGCTGGCAGCACAATTGTCGAAGGAAACCAACCAGAAACGACATAAATCACGTTGAAAACTCATTATATCTAAAATTTCCAGATGGAATCACTGCAAATAGTCGTTCAGAATTTTGGCCGGCATCTGATGATCTGACAACTATTCTAAGGGCACTAGACGAATGGTCCGCACAATGCCCGATACCCTTCATTTGCTAGTGGGCTGCATTTGGCAGAGACGACAGGGTTAGAGTTTCAGTCTTCCTCTTTTTTTCAATCAACTATTTCAGTTTTTAAAATTTCTTTCTTAAAAAAACCTAAAATTCAATCAATATTAAAAGGGGTATAAAATTTAAAACTGTAAAAAAAATAATATTTATTTAATTATTGATTTTTGATTTCCTTTACTAAAGAAAAACTTAAAAAAATATTATTTATTACCATTTTTCAACTTTATTTGACAATTTTGACTCGATCTGCTCTCAAATTTTTTAATTTTTCAAAATATGATTTAAAATTCTCAAATTTTAAAACTATTAAACTTTGAGTCATTTCGCTTAATATTATCAAAATTTTCGATTAGTTAAAATTTAATGGATTAAAAAATTTTAATGACATTCTACACAATAATAATTTTAAAAAATAAATAAATTTTAAATAAATATATCTGGTTGTCCATTTGAAAAATTATTTTCTTTAACTGTTTGGTTCCATAATTGTTTTAAAGTTGGAATTCATCATAAAATTCATTTATCTAAAATGAGTTCTAACTTTTATAGTTAAAAAAATGTTCTAGAAACAATCATATTTCTATAAAGAAATATTAATTTATGTAAATCATGTATAATTTATATGAAAGAGTACTGGATAATATGACAGAATTGGAGCTTTAAATAAAGTAATGCAATAGTTTTATTAAGGCATTTGCTTTTTTTAATATTAGAATTTAAATTTTTTAATTAAAATATATAACTAATATCAGTATTATTTTCTTTTCGACTTTCTAATTAAAATACAATAATGCGAATACCAAATTTGCTACCCTCGAGGTCCAATAAGTTGGGCCCGAGTCCAGGGCAAAGCCCATAAAATTTTGATCAGCAAAACTAGCTCGATTTCGACATTTCTAAGCCTGCAAATCTAAACTGGACACTGTTTTAGTCTTTTTTCAAGTCTGATATCACAACCTCTGAACCTCGTATGTTAATCTCAATCTCAATTGCATTCCACCGCAAACCGGAAATTTTTCAAAGTCAAATGATCAAGAATCGGAGGAAAGAACACGAATCAACTTGAACCAGACAAATTAAACAAACCAAACCAGATCAGACCCGAAGTCAAAGTTAAAGCCAGTCAGCGTGCACAATCAGCAGTAGCCAATCAGCAATTTCTCTCTCCTCTCAGGGAATCTGAATTTTCTCACTTCTCCAACTGAGGATCCGCATTTTTAGGTATAAACTCTGATTTTCGAAACGATCGAAAAAAGGTTCCATGCCAAATTTAGAGTTGCAACTTAATTTTTTATTAAGGTCAAACTAAGAAAACCTAAATGACTCCATTTTAATTAATTATTAGCCCAATTTATAAGACATTAAGCCAACAAAATCAATGAGAATTCGGAGACCATGTCTCGAACTCATTCGAGTTAATTCATTATGATTCATATATACAAGATTAAATGTCATTTTTTTAGTATATATGTCAGTATATATAGTTAATAAATACTGTTATATATACTAGCAAAAATCTGAAAAAATTAAAAATTAAAAAACCTGTGGTATATATACTATTAGATTTAGAAAATTTAAGTACAAGAAGGAGAAGAAGAAGAGGAGAAGACAAATCTTTAAATTTAAGAGATAAAATTAGAGTAGAAGGAATGTTAAATGAATTTATTTAATTGTGAGAGTAATTTAGTCTATTCAAATAAAATACGTTATTTTATTAATTTTCAAAATATTATGTCATTTTATATTATAAAATTAAAATATGTGTTAGATCCTAGAATTTAAAAAAAAAAAGTCACTTACGGACTTTTTAAACATTTAGCTCAGGTGAAAGTTGGGCATCCTTCCTAGAGTAAATAATGTCCTTGAAAAAAATAATAATAACATTAAATTTATTACGAAATAATTACTGATTTAAATTTTGTGAAGTTTGTAATTTGTTCCATTAACTTTAAAGTGTGGAGGAGGGCAAATGGTTAATTGGTAGAGGCAATTAGGGTGTTTTACATATTCTCATCAACCACACTGTTATTACTAATTTTATGCTGAAGAGAGAGGTGTCCATACAGTGTATTGTTGGGTCCATAAGGTTAATTGGTGGTAAAGTCTCTTTATCTAGGACTCGTGGTCCTGAGTTCTATCCCCCACCCATCCACCCTTATTGATGAAAAAAGAAAACAATATAAAACAATTCTGTAAGATAAACAGTTCAAATTCAAAGTTAGTACGCTAAAACAATATAGTGAAAATTACCATAACAAAATTGAACATGAAGTTTGTATAGCATCCAGAAAATTTAGTAAGAAAAATAGATATACATGAATTAAGAAAGAAAGTTGTAAAAGAAACGTGAAACGAGGAATAAAATTAACATCGTTACTAGAACATTTCCATTCTTTGCGGAACAGGAGTCTTAATAACTTGCAAAATTTGCACCACTTCTGCCATGGAAGGCCTACTTGATGGGATTTGAGAAGTACAAACCAATGCCAATTTGAGAACAGGCAAAACCTCATCTTCTGGATAATCCCCCATACTAGTATCAACACATTCCAAGGCATTCCCTTCCTCCAGCAAAACTCTAACGTGATCATTTAGTATAACCACATTATCTTCCCCATATTCAATTGGCCTTTTACCTGTCACAAGCTCAAGAATCATAATTCCAAGACCATACACATCACATTTCTCATTAACCCTCAGGCTCTGACATGCTAATTCTGGTGCCACGTACCCCAGTGCCCCCTGAAATCTATTACTCATCACATGTCTATCAAGCTTGGTTAAAAGTCTTGCAAGTCCAAAATCTGAAATCTTTGGATTGTAATTCTCGTCCAGAAGAATGTTGCTTGGTTTAATGTCGTAATGAATGATCGGAGGACGAAACGAATGATGCAAATAAGCCAGCCCCTTTGCTGTTCCAAGCACAATTTTGAATCTATTAGCCCATGAAAGTGAAGCAGCACCATGAAGCTTGGATTGTAAGTTGCCATTGCTGGCAAATTCTGATACCAATAGCTGCAACTGAGGTGTCCAATAATACCCTTTCAATGATATCAGATTAGGATGCTTCGCTTTCCCTAAAGTTCGAATTTCACGATCAAAATCTTCAGGGTACTGAATAATATTTGATGTAACAAGCTTCTTTACAGCAACCATTCTTTCTTGAGAACCGCCTAATGATACCTTGTAAACAGTTCCGAACACACCTTCCCCTATCTCTGCTGCCTTGTTAAGTAGTGATTCTGGGTTATTGTTCAAATCCGGAGAAGATGATCTTGAATCAAACAGAATAAGCTTGCCGGTGGCAGGTCCTGCAGATCTTGAAGAGGTAGAGAACAAGCTTTCCAAAGCATGGTCTACAAATGCAAGCCGCCTTTTAGCAGAGATATTCAAAAGGCTAATCACTATTACTCCAAACATGATAAATACAGCTGCTGAAATGGCAATGATAGCAGAAGTGCTAAGAAGCGTGCGACGGTGAGAAATTGTGGAGTCATAATTGGAAGAAACATTTCGCGGCCTGATGTTACCATAGGCGTAAGGATCAAGGACTAGAGGTTTAGGAACATTCATCTTGCATGGTCCCTTCAGCAAAGGGGAACAAATTCCCAAATTTCCTTGCAATGCACTTTGATCCAAGCTTGGAAATATACCTTCAGATGGAAGCCTGCCAATGAGATGGTTGTAAGATATGTTGACTGCAAGTAAGTTCTCCAATTTTCCGAGCTCAACTGGTATTTCTCCACTTAGTTCATTGAATTCCAATTTTAGGATCTCTAGTTTGCTTAGCTTTGAAATCGACTTGGGAATGGGACCGCTTAAATTATTGTGAGACATGCTCCTGCAGATTTGTAAAGCAAGCCAGAATTTACTAAAGATGGAGGTTTTGAAATATATGGAATGTATTAATTTTGCAGTGACTTGAAGGCTAAATGTTCTAGAAAATAAAAAAGACAAAGCAATAAGTTGAGGACTTACAGCAAATACAAAGAAGAACAATTTCCAATCTCTTCAGGAATTGTACCAATCAGTGAATTTCCATCTAATTGAAGAATGCTTAACCTTCCAGACTCACAAATATCTGCTGGAATTGAACCAAAGATTGCACTGTTTCTTAGATCCAAAACGGTTAGATTCTGGAAATAACCCACTTCTGCTGGCATTCCTGATTGCAGATTATTCCAAGACAAATTCAAATATCTCAAATTAGAAGACAGACCCATTTCTGCTGTGACGTTTCCACTCAAATCATTTCTCGACAGATCAAGTCTACGAATCTGTTCATAAAACTTTGTTGAACCAGCTGGAATTGAACCAATCAACTTGTTATCTGAGAAATCAACTTCTTCCAAACCCAGATCAAACAAACCCATTGGTATACTTCCATTAAAGCTGTTACACTTGAGCTTAATAACTGTTAAAAAGCTACAATACACCAGCGACATTGGAATATTACCGGTAAAATTGTTATTTGACAAACTTAAATAGCTAAGAGCTTTTATTTGGCTTATAGATAGAGGAAGACTTCCAGTAAGACTGTTACTAGAAAAGTCTACATACACAAGACTGCTTAACTCACCAATCCATTGAGGGAACTCACCGGAGAACATATTGTTTGATAAATTGATATAGCTCAACGACCTAAGTAGCCGGAAAGATTCCGGCAATGGTCCGGTGAAGAGATTATTTCCTAAATCTAACTTATTTAGATGTATACAAAGTCCAATATCTGTAGGTAATGGACCTGAGAACCGGTTACCGTTAAGTTGTAGGACTTTGAAATTGTGTAAAGCTGATATTCCTTCTGTTACCGGACCAGAAAACTCGTTGTTGGAAAGATCCAAAGTTCTCAACCGATTTAACCGCCAAAATCCGTTGGAAAAGTCAGGATTACCAGAAAAATGGTTGTTGGAGAAGTTAAGAGTGTTTAAAGAAGAACATTTGGAGAGCGTAGAAGGCAACGGGCCTTCAAAGGAATTTGAAGCTAAAGAAAGAAATCGAAGAGAGGAACAGTTGAGAAAAAGATTATCAGGAAGTGGCCCTGAAAAGGAATTGTAAGAAAGGTCAAGAAATTTAATGGAGTTCATACCATTAATAACAGAAACAGGGATTTGACCTGAAAGACTATTATGACTGAGATTGAGATTTTCAAGCGATGGAATGAGAGGAAAATCTGAAACACTGAAATTGTTATGGGATAGAGATAATACCTTCAAATGCTGCAATTTCTGGAGGCCTTTGCTGAATTTTCCGGACAAAGATAAATGATCAAGGAAAATATGAGTAACCCGAGAAGTAACAGGATTGCAGGAAATGAAGTTCCAAGAACATGGAGAATCATCATCTTCATTCCAGGAAGAAAGAGAGGAAAAAGGATCGATAAGGTCTGATTTGAAAACGATGAGGCCTAAGACGTCATCGTTGAGTTGGATGGGTACAGAATCACTTGCTTTGGCGATGCAATTAGAAACGAAAAAATATAGAACAAAGAATTGAACAAAACCCATTATAGTTCCCTTCTTGTTATTACTAGCAGTCAGTCTCTGTCTGACTTTCCTTAGGGTTGTTAATTAGCTACGGAAGCCATGAGTATGTATGTCTGAATCTGATAAGGAAATCCATAATAACATTGGTTTCAGTAAGGCGTACTGGCAAATGAAAACGATGTCGCATGACAGAGTTCACGGGAGGGAAGAGAGAGAAAGTTATCACGAGGGTTGCTTTTTTGTGTGTCTTTTTTAGAAGAAATTTATAGTTTTGTGTGGCGGTGGTCCCTTTAAGTTTAACCCACCCAAACCAAGATTCTATGCTACACCAAATTATACCATGCATAATACGCAACTCTAAATCAACTGCTAACCAACCATAATTTAAACTCAAATTTGTACCGTCATGGCTGAACTTATACACTGCGGACAAATTCAAGCTCCACTCATGACAACCTCCGTTGGCTCTTTTTTTTATCTTTGGAGATCACACGCAAATCAATCAACTGACTGATAGTTGGATATAAATGGAGCATACCGAACTAATGAACTCAAAAACATAGTTTGCTCAGAAAATGACTTATGGATTGTGGGGAAACTAACTTCTAAATTAATATCACTATTGAATAGCTGCTTTGAAATATATAAATGTTAAGTTATCCCAATTGAATCAATAAAAGAAAAATTAGTCACTAGTTTGGAAGATTACATAATCAACAAAATTATAACAGTTGAAGAGTTTGCGATAAGTCACAAGTGTCAAGTTATGTCAAACTGCGACAATATGATAATTTTGGAAATAATATATTTGGGAAAGAAATCAACGGATCCTATTGATTGGAGGATGGTTGTAAATCCTCCAATATCGTGGATAAAGCATAAACCAGATTTGGGCTCAACTATTAATAACAAGTTCTACAGAAATTGTGGGTGCTTTTTTGTTTGTACTTGGCAGAAATTTACAATTTTTACTGGCGGTGGTCCCTTTAATCAACTCAACCGTGAAGGGAACGTGAAGTGAAGATTCTACGCTGCACAAATCAAAATCATGTAGTTCCAATTAAAGTCCAACCAGATCATTACTCACAAACCATACTTAAGCTTTGGTGGGATAAAATTAAGAAAATACATATTTCATTATAAAAAATGGCAATGTTATTATAAAACACATATGGATTATATATTAGACTGCCTAACTTATTTTATGTAGGGTTCAACAACCATCGATAATTACCAATAACTGAATGCTACTGATCAAAAGTTTTGGTAATGATTATCAAAAGAAATTGTCCTTTATATATTTTGATTTTCGGTAATCAGTAAAATAGTATTTGTTTTTGGTAATGATTGTAAACTTAAAAATTGGTAATAACCAAAATTTACAACTATAATAAAATTATAGTAACCAAACCTCTATTTCACTAAAAAATTGCCAAATTTTTACTGAAGGTGGTATTTTAGTTATTGAAAAATTGAACTTGATAAAATATCTACTAAAATTGCATCACCAAATTCAGAATTCAACAAAAGATCTGAAAATTCCATCATCTCCTTTGATCCATCATATTTTTGTCGGAAACTTCAAAAATAAATTGGAGCTTCATGTTTTGATGAAAGAAGAACTGTGACATCCACAGAAATGGCTACGCTGTAAAACTGCTCTTGTTAAGGGAAGTCCATTGGTTTCATCAAAGCCTAACTAGATTTGTTAGAATATTGATCCAAAACCTTCTAACTGTTGTGCTTCTGAAACAGCCGATCAAGATTCAACTTCCTTTAGGCCAACGATCATCCCTATTATTGGTACTAGAGGACTAGCCAGAACCTAGGCTATTTGCTGGTGTTCTCAGTCTGCTGGTTTGAGCAATTTGATGGTGGTAGCGGCAGTTGAGGAGATATGTGTCACAACCCAGCTCGGGTCAAGTCTGGCATACAATCAAAACGAAGTTTGTATACACAAGTCTCAAAAAAAATAATAAAGAACTAAAATGCAAATTACTAAAATCACTGAAAGTTTCTCTAAATTTTAAATATAAAGTGAACTAATAAATATTTTTTTTTTTTTTACAATTCAAAATTCAATCTATAACAAGAATCTAAATAAAGCTAAGTAGATTAAGTAACTCAACTCGAATGCTCAACTCAAGAAAAAAGAATTCAAGTCTCGTCTTAGTGGAATGTCAAAAACTTACTGAACATACTATATGGGTGTGAGCATTATATATAGGGGCTCAATAAGTCCATGACTGGACGCAAAACATTTATAAAACAATAATATCAAAGATAAATAATCGCAAACATGATGGGGAGTCAGGACCACCAATTGCCAAATACTCCCTTCCTTATACCGCCTTAATAATCAATAAGAATATTCATCATTATCTACAATGATCCATACTCGATATCAATAATAAGTAAAATGTCTCGATAATTAATAATAGGCAAAATGCCTAAATAATCAATGCAATAACCTCCTTAGCCAATATTCATCCGTCCCCTTTTGACCCACCATCGCACAACATAGATAGTAACAATTTCAAGTAAACATATATATTTCAAACACAAAAATTAAAATGTCTCCTAATCATAAACAGGCTCGGGCTTATTACATTTATATTATATATTTGTTAGCACATTACACCACAAATAATTAAATACACCCACAGAACTTAACGAATTTAAAAAAAAAAAAAAAAAAAAAAAAAAAAAAAAAAAAAAAAAAAAAAATGAAACACAAAAAAAAAAAAAAAGAT
>CANUEY010142647.1:0-21718 GCA_948099555.1 Croton setiger | reverse complement strand
CATGTATATAAACCAACATCTCATATTTTTTTGCAATGTAGTGTTAATATTGTTGATAGATTGCATATGTTTGAGCATGATATTCAATTGAAAGATTGTGTGAATGTTATGAAAAGTAAATGGTTAAATTATTTTAAAGTTATTCGAAATTTATTTTTGGTTGCTTGTGTGTTTTATCCTAGGGTTAGATTAGATATATTGGAAACTATACTAGAGGTTTATTATGAAAATCTAAATTTGCCATTTGATGAAATGATTTCTATACATAGTTTAATTAATGAAACTAGGCAAACTGTAACTGAATTATTTATTGAATTTTCTACTAATTCCGCTTCGGCTATTGAAACTGACATTGGCGGAAGTTCTACTCCCGCCAGACCGGGTGGGACCTCGGTTCAAAACAAAATGTCTCTTATTTATTCTCAACGCCAAGAAAGGCAGAGGGGGACCGGTGCAAGTTCTTATTCGGAACTTGACAAATACCTGTCAACCGAGTTTGAATTTTCAGGTGCTGCAACTGATCCAATTAATTTTGATATATTAGAGTGGTGGGGAAGACATGAAGACACTTTCCCAATTATGGCCAAAATTGCTAAAGAAGTTTTGGCGGCACCGGTCTCAACAGTGGCCGTTGAACAAACATTTAGTGCCGGCGGCCTTCTACTTTCCGAGAAAAGGACAAAACTCAGAGCCGAAAATTTAGAAGCTCAAGCGTGTGTCGGCGATTGGGCGGCTGCCGACTCACGAAAACAAGAAATTTGGACTTCTAGTTCCGATGAAAGTTCCGAAGTCACCAAAACCTCCTCCGCCGCCGAAAATTAAGGTAAGCATTAGAACTACGTGGGCTTTGATTTTTCTTTCCGCCAAAAAAAATACGTAGGCCGAATAATTTCTTTTTTCCAAAAAAAAAAAAAATTTATTCTCAAGCCCAATTTTTTTTTTCCATTTTTTTCTCTATTTCTATTTTTTTTTCATTTTGACAATTTCAATTTTTAAGTATGTAAACTGAATGTAAGATTTTCTCAATCAATGAAATTTTTATTTTTAAGTTAATCAATTATTGTCTACATTTTTTTTGATGAATAATAATTTTTTTTTCTTCTTCAATTAATTTTTTTATTAATGTTCATCATTCAACAATTCAATCCAATTAATCAATTCTTAAAATTACTCTTCAACATTTGCAATTAGAAATTACAAATTTCTTCTTTAAGTAAATTCAATGTAACATTTTGTCAATCAATAAATTATTTATTTTTAAGTTATTCATTTATTCTCTAAGAATTTTTGTATACAATTTATTAATTTTTTTCCCTTCTTCAATTAATTTTTTTTTAGTAATGTTCATCATCCTTCACCAATTCAATGCAAATAAACAATCTTTATAAGTACTCTTAATATTTGCAATTATAAATTAGAAATTTCTTATTCATCTATTAAATTAAAAAAAATTACAATTATTATTAACTTTTGAAGTGCAAAAAATATTATTCATACAATATGATTCCACAACAATTGAATGTTCAATTCAATTAATTACATTGATGTTGGAAGTAAAAAAAAAAAAAAATAATTTTTCCTATATATTTTTTTTTCGGAAAAAAAACTAAAACCGGCGGTTAACCGGTTTCGGCCCGCCGGTTAACCGCCACCGTCTCGGCCCGCCGGTTATCCTAAACCCAAACCGCCATGTTTCGAACCGTTCGTGAACCGCCGGTTTTTGGCCCGCAAATTAACCGCCGGTTAACCGGAACCGCAGGTTAACCGCCGGTCCGTCGAACCGCCGGTTCGGCGGGCCGGTTACGGTTCAAGGGTGGCACGAACTGTGGCCCGGCGAGCCGAGGCCCGGAACCGGCCCGGCCCGGCCCGTGGCCACCACTAAAAATGGATACCGGTGGAAAAAAAAAATAATATAATGAGCAGCCAGAGCAGCGTTTTGATGGGCCGACAAATATAAGCTGGTCAGATTCATTCATCCCCAGTTGCGAGGCAGCTTTGACCTCTATGGCTCTTAACTCTTACCTCGACCTACCCTCTTGATTTCTTTCTTTTGCCTTTTGCCATTTCCCCACCAACCCTGTCCTGTCCTGAAAATATAAATTATAATCTCTATTTTAGCATTGAAATTGCAAAACATATTCAAATTTAAAACTCTAAAAAGCTCCGATCCACCTCCCCAGACAGACTCTACTCACTTTCTTCTTATGGCTGCTGCTTCATCTTGCCTCCAGAGCTCATCATCAACCATTTCTCGTTTGGGTTTTTGCCGAGAATCTCTTGGACTTAATTTTGGTTCTCCCGATTCTGGATCCGTTTCCTTCCCTTCCCGCCTTTGCAAGCTTCCCCTCAAGTAAGACAGGTTCTTTGCATTTTCCTCTTTTCTTCTGCGCTTTTTTTACAATTGGGTTAGCAGAACTTTTTTTTTTTTTTTGGAATGAGTTCTGGATTCAATTTTATAGGTATTCTCTAATGATTTGTTTTTGGTGTTTTGAAATTGATTTTAAAGTTTCAAGTTTTTTACTTGCATGGTTGCTGAAAAAAGCTTGTTTTAATTGCTTATTTTCGTTTCGTGTTTCAACATTCCTTGCCAACCATGTAATTGAAAACTCTTTGGCACTAAGCTCGGGAAGGCTTCAGCTTTAAACCCCAACAATGATTTAGATAACAGATGAAACAAAATATAAATTACTTATGATTTATCGTTTTGTAGTTTTTTTTCGTTTGTTTCACATTATTGGAACTAGTAAAATACATTCTTGTTAGTTAATCGCATGTTACTTTGTAGACCATTAGAGGCTACTAGACAAGTGTGGTCGACTAGAATAAGTGCAGTGACAAAGCCTGAAAGTGGTGAGAAGATGGAACTTGATATTTCATTGAGCCCCAGAGTGAATTCTATTAAACCTTCAAAGACTGTGGCAATAATGGATCAAGCCACTGCACTTTTAGAAGCTGGAGTCCCTGTTATTCGATTGGCTGCTGGAGAGCCTGATTTTGATACACCAGTTCCAATAGCAGAAGTAAACCTCTTTTTGTTTATGCATTTGTCTCTGTTCTGTAGTTTAAATCTTTAAACTGAATCCTGCTTCATTGTGAAAATAATTTTTCTTTTTTGGGTTGTATAATATTTAGGCTGGGATAAATGCAATCCGTGAAGGTTACACTAGGTATACTCCTAATGCTGGTACACTAGAGGTTCGAACAGCAATTTCTCGTAAACTGAAGGGTGAGTTTAAATTTGGTTAACTTTTACATTAGTAAACTATTAAATATTTATGGTTTATTAGTGGAAACGAGTTACACATTTATTTTATTTTATTTTATTTTTTAATATCTTGTAGAGGAGAATGGTCTTTCTTATGCACCCAATGAGATTTTGGTTAGTAATGGAGCCAAGCAGAGCATCACTCAAGCAGTTCTTGCTGTTTGTTCTCCAGGCGATGAGGTAAAATTTGGGAAATTTTTACGTAACTGTAGGCAGTATCAAGTCATCTGATTGATTGGCACAAGATGTTACCTGCCTATAATTTTGAAATCTCAAATTAGTATAGTCAAGAGTCTTCTGACTCATTTCATCTGCATATGAATTTCGGATGCAAAATGTAGTGTGCCATATATTATATTGTGGTGATTGGCATGATATGCCATTTTCTTTTCTCATTGTCAAACAAACGTCCTTTCTCAGTATTAAGAGAAATATCTAATGCTTGCTTATGTATATATTCATTTCCCAGAACATCATTTCAACATCAGCATCTTGTCCTCATAATATAGACCTTGTGTCCTAATAACTAAACTTCGTTGATTGGTAAGTAGCTTACATTTCCAAAAAATTTCTTGCATTCAGGTTATTATTCCCGCACCCTTTTGGGTCAGCTACCCAGAAATAGCAAGACTTGCTGATGCTACACCTGTGATTCTGCCTACATCCATCTCTGAAGATTTTCTCTTGGATCCAAAGCTGCTTGAATCTAAAATCACTGAAAAATCAAGACTGATAATTCTTTGCTCTCCGTCTAACCCCACTGGATCTGTTTATCCAAAAGAATTGCTTGAGGAGATTGCTCGGATTGTGGCAAAACATCCCAGGCTTCTGGTACACTTACCGAACCTAAATAGCTAGCCCTCTAGTTTCTTGTGTGCTGGCGCTGAATTGCTTGGTACTGTATGCAGGTCCTTTCTGATGAAATATATGAACACATAATATATGCGCCAGCTACACACACGAGTTTTGCATCTTTGCCAGGAATGTGGGAAAGGACTTTGACTATAAATGGCTTTTCTAAGGTAACTCCTAACGATTGCATATGCTGATGGTCCTCCCATTTTTGCTAATATTCCCTTCTTCTTGTGGACAATTTTTGAATATTTGTCAGCAGTAACCCGACATAGGAAACTTCAAAATTTGATATTTCAATGTTGGGAAATTTTCAGGCTTTTGCAATGACTGGATGGCGACTTGGATATCTTGCTGGCCCAAAGCACTTTGTTGCAGCATGTAATAAGATCCAGAGCCAGGTATAGGGTTAGACATGTCCTCTATTCTTATTCTGTTTTATACTTGTATGGCTTCTGTCTGCCATGTATTTTTTTCATTTTTGTTCTATTTTTGCATTACTTTACATGTACTGCCTCGGTATGTCATGTTCCAACACAATCTAATTTATTTGCATTGTTGTATGCTTTTAACCTACTCTAAGAGCAATTCAATCCTCACCCTAAGTAGTTGGGTTTGTGTACTGTACATTACATGAGTATGATACCCAAGTCTTGTCTAGAGTTCCATTTGCCAAAAAATCTAGAGCTGCTATTTTCGTTCAATACTTCTGCCAATGTCATCTTCGGTCAAATCTTGCTTTCATTTTCTACTATACTTTGGTGTGATAGATGAAATAATTGTAGTAAGTATGATTGATGAAATAATTCTAGTACCAATTGAAAAACCTGTAGCCTTTGGCCGAGTAGAGGAGGATAATTTGTTTGCTAGATACATGGATATATTGAGATTATGATTTAATAGTTATGGCATATATTTAATTTTATCAGATATCACAGGCATGCATGAGTTTTTCAGAGGGGTGCACAAGTGGTAGGTTCAGTTCTGAACATTATATGGGAACCGAACATGATCTGTTTGCATTTGGGCTTAGGTTATTGTATTTTACTGTTGCATGCTTGGCCTCAGTTTTTTCTGCTTTTTGAATTTAGTGTAAGCTGCACGCACCAAGAATTTCATGGAGAATTCATTTAGATTTTAAAAATAACTTTGATTACATTATCAAAGCATACAGGATATAGAATGGTGTTAGAATTTAGTTGCAAAACCCAAATTTGTAGATGTTGGATTATTGTTTTATTATCTCTTAAGAGCATTTTTGATACACACTAAAGTGGGGATTTCAACAACCAAGATCTGAGGATTGGCAATCTGCCTATCACATTTACAATAAATCCTTCAGAAGATTATTTGTAAATCAACCATTTTCATTTACTGTAATTAACTTATGTTGCTGGTACAACCGTACAAGTGTATTAATAATTTTGGATTTGCTTTGGAATATGTAATGACTTTGCCTGTGGGTCTTGACATGCATCCTGTTGATATGCACTTTCATTATGTGTATGATCTAAAAGAATTCCCTTCCTACAAACATAAACTAATCTTGGTTATTCCATTTGCCAGTTTACGTCAGGAGCCAGCAGCATAGCTCAGAAAGCAGCAGTGGCTGCTCTGGAACTGGGTTATGCTGGTGGGGAAGTGGTTCATAACATGGTTGGCGCCTTCAAGGAAAGGAGAGATTTCTTGATCAAAAGCTTTCGAGAAATTGAAGGTGTTAAGATTTCAACCCCTCAGGTGCCACCCACTTTTTACTTGGAATCTCCTTTTAGTTTTTATCATGTTTATTCCATCTTTAATTCTAGACTTTGCTGCAGGGTGCATTCTATCTCTTCATTGATTTGAGCTCTTATTATGGAATTGAAGTTGAAGGATTCGGTAAAATTGAGGATTCTGACTTGCTCTGCCGATACCTGCTTGATACAGCTCAGGTATTGTTTACTGGAATCAGGATTAAGAAATTCAAATCTTTTGGTTCTCATCAATCAAAAACAAAACTGAATAATATGGTATGGGTTTGCAGGTTGCAGTAGTCCCAGGGGGTGCGTTCGGAGATGATAGCTGCATACGCATCTCTTATGCAGCTTCACTAACCACACTACAAGCAGCTGTAGAGAGAATAAAGAAAGCGCTTCTCTTGCTGAAGCCTGCTGTTCATGTTTGAGGTAAATTGTGATTGTTGTACTCTTTTTCTTATCAGTAGTGTTGGAAGTGTGAATTTGAATAAATTTGCAGCATTGAATCAATGAAGTTGTATATTCCTTTTAACAATTGTTTTCCATTTATAATTATTTATCATCTGTCTAAGTTGATTAATGCAAAGCTTAGCAGACTGGTTGTAGTATTTAATTTTTAAATCTTATGTATTCTTCAGATAATTATGGTGTTAATTCATGCCGAGGGTAATATTAGCATACACGTAACAATTTTTAACACTCTAATTCAGAAAGAAAAACAATGCACAAGTAAGAAAAAATATGAATAAGTAATTAATATATAAAATTTATTTAAATAAATTTGTTTATAAATAATTTGTACAAGGCCATTACATAAATTATTTCCATTGTTCTTAGTAATAAAACAATAATAATATTAATCAAAAGCTTACATTATTAATAAATTTATTTTATATAAATATATAATAATATTATCTGTCAAAATTTTAAATCACTTTAAATATTATAATATTATAAAGTGAAACTTATTTTATAGTTCAAATATAATTTCAAATAAGTTATTAACAAAAACTTATTATATCATATATAAATGAAATTTTTAATTTCCAAATAGTTTAAAATGAATGATATTTGAATTTCCAAATATTTTATAATGTATTAATAAATGTATACTATGATTGTTTATATACAAAAAAAAGAAAATTTTAAAAATAAATTATTCGTGAAATAGTGCATCAGCCGGTGTATGTCTAGTTGTATACATACAATATAATTCTGCCAATTTGCATCATTAGTATCCTAACTTTAGGTAATGTAAATTGTAGGTGCTCCATTTTCAATTTGTAACAAAAGTATACCCAGCTTTTAATATATGTAACAATTAGGCAAATTTGCAAATGAGATGAACTACTCGGAATTCGGTTCAATTTAAGTTCGTTCAAAATAAGCTGGCTCGATAATTGAACGAGCCGTTAACAAGCTGAAATTTTAAGCTTGTCATTGACTCGTTTAATTTTATTTTATTTATAAACTATGTATTAAATCAATATTTTTAAGTTCGGAATTTTATATTATTGTAATATAATGTTTAATACTTAAAAAATAATTTGTATCTAATTATCCATCCGTAATCTCTTTCTTTTTCTTCTTTAAGTTTTATACAAAATGAGCTACTCGCTAACTACTTGAGGCCAAACTCGATAAACATTCATCCGAAAACTAAATAATAGGTTGTTTACCGTAGCTTTTGGCTATATTTCTCAAACTTTGGCCAGCCGGTGTAAATGGGGCTTACATGCTGGCACGATTTTTTGTATTACGTGTATGAAGCCTTCCATCTTCCAATATTAATTTTCACACCTAAATTTTAATATCTAAACTTAGACATGGCGACGGGATGGGCTGGGCCGGGTTCGAGTCGCGGCCCAGCGGGCCATAGTTCAGCGAACGAGGGGATCGGGATCGGGCCGGTGACCGGCGGTTCATCGCCGGGCCAGTTAACCGGAGGTTCATAGTGGACTGGTTAGAGGGCGGTTCGAGCGGTTCAAACCGGCAGTTTTTGGGCGGTTCACGGGCGGTTAATCGCCGATTTTTTTAGGCGGTTCGCGACGGTTGCGGTTTATGGAAGGTCACGGTTCAAAAAATGTTTGAACATGAACCGGATTGCCCCTACTAGGATTCTGGTTTGAGGCCGAGCCGGTTTAGGTTAACCGGTGGGCCAAAACCGGCCCCTGTCCACCATTACCTAAACTTTAAATCCTCTCTTCCCTTTTTTTTTTAATTTTTTTTATTTAATGTCCTCTTTGCGCTTTAGGCTGAGCAGCATTTAACAAGTTTCTTCGCTTCCCTTTAAATCCTTCTGCAAATAGTAGATCATAACTCAAAACTCTTACAAACGGGAAAAAAGAAATTGGATGTATATATTATAATTCAAATAATTGTTTTTAACAAATGTGCAAAAATACCAAAATAAATAATACTTAAATTGAACACTTCAAAAGCTAGAAAAGTATTTTAGTGCTTAATGAATGTAGCACTTTGAAGGTCTAAGACAAAAGATAAAAATGGAAACATGAACATTCCATATCCATCACGGTACTGGAATCTAACATATTTTTCAAAATCCAAATAATTCATCTGTCAAGCTTTCTTGTGCTTATTATAGTTGCTGCATATGCATATTTGTTTATTTTGTTGGTGTTCCAATTGTTTCCCTTCCTCTTTTTTGGATTGGCTGGTCCTATTGGCTGAACACGCTCGCTTGCGAATCCTTTTCAAATAAAATATTTAAATATTAATGATGATCATGCTGAGGATAGAACCATAAATGTCTTTCAATATTATTGTGTTTCCTACCTGCAAATGAGTAACAGGAGTCAACGTTGATCAAATAATGAAGAGAAATAAAATTATTTCTAATAACTAAGTATCAAATACATAAAATAAAAACGTGGTTTTGAAAAGATCGGAAAATTTTAAATTTCAAAAAGTAAAAAAAAAAACTTTAAAACTAAAAAGATTTTTTGAACATTTAAAAAAAAAAACAAAGAAACTCAAAGGAAGCTGATCGGAAATCATTTGTCGCCCTCCACATCATCGCATTTGATGCAACCTTGCAACCGACCATTGAACGAGAGGTACTGGTCAATAGTTTAGATGTCGGCGAGTCATCAAGTACCCTTAGAATGGACATCAGGTTTCTAGATTCATGTGAAAAACGCATCAAAAGCTCAAAACCCTTGCTACAAAATTGCAACCTTGGGTTTGCAGAACAACTTTTCAATCAAAACGATTGGACATTAGTCAGACTCGGTGCGGCTTGGCGGTTGCTTGGTGGCTTTCATTGAGTAGATGGTCGTAGTCTAGGTTTCTTGCTGGTACCTTCGAGATTTAGACAATATCTGAACGGTTTCATTGAAAGAAGAATTGCTACTGCAAAGCTTTGTTTTCCAGCGGCAGTTTGATTTTCAGGCAGTTTCTGTAACATCTCTAAACAAAATAAATATCATATATGATGTCATTATAGGTATTAAGTGCATTTTACGTTACTTGCCACATAAGCATCGTTTTTAAATAGAGATTTTTCACTTGCTAAGAAATTTAAAATATGAATTTGTTATCATGAAATAATTAAAGTATATGAATAAATTAAGTTTTAAGACTGGTTTACAGTCGGTTGACGTAAATGAGGTTACGTCTAGAGTTTTATTCGTCGCAACCGATAAAACGATGGTAGCGCGAATAATTTAAAAGAAATTGTTTTTGAAATTAAATAATTTGGAAATAAATGTAATATATGAATATATTTATTTTGCAAACCGTATTTTTATGACGATATCATAAATTTCGGTCTCCCCGGCATCGCCGAGGTACCGGAGCTGGTATTGGACGCCGACTGGGCCGCAAATATAGAAGGAACCCGAAAACAAGGAAGAGATAGGGAAGAAAAAGAGAGAAAATGAAAGGAAAACAGCGTGCATGGGGTGCCTAGGCTATTGGGATAGCTTAAGGGAGTTTTTGGAAAGAATTTGGTGGCAAGAAATAGCTGGAAAACCGCCGGAGATCGCTGGAAATCCGACTGGAAAATAGAAGGAAAAACAGGACATTCGGGCGCGATTTATTGGCTGGAGGAGGAAGAAGATCAAAACGGCAGCACAGACTGTGTTTTGATGAAAAGTTCTCCATGAATACCTGAACTTTGTAAAATTACATTTTGACCCCTAAAGTTTATAATTTAATGCAATTTAGTCTTTCCAGTAAATGTTTAATTGTTTTCAATTTAGTCCTGTCAGATTTAAGTTCTGAATAACTTCATTTTGGTCCATGAAGTTTTGGCGTGCTTGCAAATAAACCCAACAAAAGTTTTAATTGTTTTCAATTGGGTCCTTCCGCCCAAATTGATTTCTGAATATTATAATTTGACCCCTAAAGTTACTATCGGACTTCAATTAAGTCCCTAGAAACTTTAAAATTTATTCAATTGGGTTCCTCTACCCAAAATTGACTTCTAAATATTATAATTTAACAACTGAACTTGCTGTCAGACTTCAATTGAGCTCTGAAAACTTTAAAAGTTATTCAATTGAGTCCTTTTTGGTTTAAATTGAATTTATTTTTATAAATTAGATTAATTTGGCAAATAAATTGAGTTAAATTTTTATAGTTATTATTAAATATTATTTAAAAATGATAAATTGAGTTAGAAATTAGAGATAAATATTATTGTTAAGTGTTTTAATAAAGAAAACATATGTTATAAGTTTAAATTCAAATGAAATAAGATTAATTGCTAATGGAATTAAGTTAATTAAATAGAATAAATGTTTAATCATGCATCAGGTCATATGCAAATTATTTGTAAAGAAATTTAAATATTTATTACATTGAATGATATAGGACATCGAGTATAGGAGGGGGATGAGATAA
The DNA here is from genome assembly GCA_948099555.1 of Croton setiger. Taxonomy (NCBI): domain Eukaryota; kingdom Viridiplantae; phylum Streptophyta; class Magnoliopsida; order Malpighiales; family Euphorbiaceae; genus Croton; species Croton setiger. Next base: position 10,999 of record CANUEY010142647.1, on the reverse strand, counting down.
ACGACCTGAGATCCGATCTGGATCGTAATTGAGAGATAAGTGCAAAATTACTTATTTGTATTGTTTTGAAATAATTTGTCATAAAATGACAAATTATTATATGATATTTAATTTATTTAGACCGGTACTGAAGCCTGGTCAATTGATTTATTTGATGTTGAAATTATATGATATTTGAGTTACTTGGATTGGTATTGGAGCTAATCAATTGAATTGTTTGCTTTAATTATATGATAATTGAATTGTTTGGATCGGTATTGCAGCCGGTTATCTAACATTACTGATAATTGAATATAGGTGATTTGATCATTGAGTCGGTACTGAAATTCGACCAATTGACTAAATAGGACTTATTATTTGAGGTTTAACCGTTTGAACTGAAACTGTAGTCCAGTTAATTGTATTCATTGTTTTTGATTAAATGATGTTTATTTATTTGGGCGGCATCGAAATCCGATCAATTGAATTTATTGTTATTAGAATATGATGTGACACCCCAAAATCCAAACCTATGTCGTTATCGACGTCATTTCATGCATAACGTGCATTTTCATTAAAATGCATCATTATTTAATATGATATATGATTTGAATATGAAAAATATGATTTGAATATGATAAGACATGAAATGAATATGTTAAACAAGTTATGTTTTAAGTTCGTTTACCGTCAAAAGACACGAACGAGACCAATTAGAGTGTTTGGATCGCGCGACCGAAAAATGTCAGAAACGCGGAATATGTGACACCCCAAACCTAACCTACGTCGTTTTCGACGTCATTTCATGCATAACGTGCATTTTGATTTAAAATGCATCATATTAAATTTGATTATGATATTGATAAGGGATAAAATGAATATGATAAACAAGTTATGCTTTAAGCTCGTTTACCGTCGGAAGACACAAACGAGGCCTGATTAGGGTTTTTGGCTCGTGCGACTGAAAAATTTCGGAAATGCGGAAAAAATTAAAGTAAATGATTTTGATATTTTATGTTATGATTATTTATATGATTTTAAGAGTTTTGGAACCCTAAAACTACGAAAGCGTCGTACGATTTCGGTTTCGTAAAAATTTTCGAGGTTTCGGCCCCGACCGAATCGCGAATAATTTTTGATTTCTGATTTTGACGAAACTTAAAACACATGTTAGCTTATTATTTTAACACTAAAACTAGACTGAAATCTTGCGCTAGAGTTGAATTGGGGCTGGAATTAAAAGAAGATAAGAAGAGAATTAAGGATAACTTAGGGTTTAATGAAATAAGTGAGATATTTTGATTTAAAACAAGTAGGAGGTGGATAATCAAAGAGGTGCCGTGGTTCCAGGAGAGGTTAAGTTTCTGGAGAGAAGTTTGAAGAGGTGGAAGAGGCAAGAATAAAGAGAGAAAATGAGCAAAACCAGAAAGAGAGAAGGAGAGAGAGGAAAGAGAAAAGAGAGAGAGAGCTTGGGATTTATTGTCTTCAAAGCATCCTAAAGGCTTGTAGGAAGAGGTTAGAAGTGATAGGAACGGAAGAGAATAGTTGGGAAACGAGGGAGAAAGAGAAAACAGAAACTGGTTCAGAGTTTTTGGATTTGAACTAGTGTTGAAGAGCCTACTTTAAGAAGTTATATCTTTAAACTAGCGTGCATGGGGGAAATCCGGCCTTATAGGTCGATATAGGGGTTATAGAGGAAGAGATTGATGGTCTTAGTTAGCCGGAAAGTCCCGGATGAACTATTGGAAGTTGGGAAGAAAACTAGTCAAAATCTGGAATTGTGAAAACAGTGTTGAGGAATCAACTTTAAGATGTTATATCTCTAAACCTAGGGTGCATGGGGGAAATCCAGCTCGATGGTTCGATAGAGGGGGTGTAGAGGAAGAAAACGGTGGTCGTAGATCGCTGGTAAGCCACCAGAGGTGGACGTACGAACAACTGGAAGTTGAGTGAAAGTCACGGGAATTAGAGCAACAAGAGTAGAATCTGAAGGAAGAAGACAACCCAAAACAACAGGGAACCCTGCGTTTTTGGTGAAAAGCTTCCTTCTAGTGCCTGAATTTTGGTAAAATCCCATTTTGACCCCTAAACTTCTGTTTACCTATATTTTTGAGCCAGAAAATTTTATAATTATATTTTGGACCCCTCTTACCTAATTTATGCGTCCTGAATTTGTTTTTGGCCTCAGAAATTTATTTTGAGATCATTTTAGGCCCGAAAATTAAAGATTAAATATTTTTGATTAAGAATTGGATTTAAATTATTATTTGGTTTAATTAATTATTATTTTGGTTTTAATAATTGTAATTATTATTAATTATAATTGTTATATGATAAATAGAGTTTGTTAATTATTTTTAATATGTTATTAAATGATTTAAAGTGGAAATTTTTACGGATTGAGTTAAAATTTATAGAAAATAATATGAATTAATTTTTAAACTTAATTATTTCATAAGCTTAAATAATTAATCATGCATCATAGCACATATGGATGACTTATTTGATTAATTGGATATCATTGTTATGTTATGCATTATAGGAGCGTCGAGTTCTCGAGCGGCACAGGTATACAACCCGAGGCCCACTCGAGCTCACAACAGTGAGGTAAGTGTTAAACCCACTTACTTATATAATTGAATATGACTTTGTGGAATTGTCAAATATGTTATATTGAACTGTTTGGACCGGTACTGAAGCCCGATCAATTGGAAATATTTGATATATGAATTATAATGTTTGTGGTTTCTGAGTCAGTACTGAAATCTGACCAGTTAATATGATCTGATATTTGATATATATGTTGTTTAAACTGGTACTAAAGCCCAGTCACATGATTATATGAAATATGATGATATGAAATGTATGCTATATAAATGCATTTCCACAAGACTTAAATATGACCATTGTGATTATCGTAGCCAGTGTTTGCAAATTTCATGAAAGAAACCTACGGTTTCTATATGCTTTGACAGAAAGGCCTAGGGGTCCTATATGTTACAGAATGATCTTCAGATCTATATATTACAGAATGATCTTCGAATCTTAGAGAAAGGTTGATCTTCGAATCCTTATGACCGACGGTTTTCCGAGTCTTATATGTTCAACCGGATCCAGTTAAAGAACTTCATGATGTGAAATTTTTGGGGCAACACTTGGTCGATAAATGACAACTAAAGTAAAAGGAATAACATATCATGATGCATCTTATGATATTGCTATGATATGAGATGATGAATATGATATGAAATCATGTTATTTTGATAAGTTATATTAACCTGAACTATGTTCTGGAATTGTGATATTTTGCTAAGTTATGATAAACCGAATTACATGTTTGGTTTATATGCTATGGTTTACACTTCTATATGATCATGTTTTGACTGATATTTGAAAATGTAAGGTAATACTGATTATAGTATCTGTGACTTAATGGATAAATGAAATCCTACGTCAGAGTAGCTATACTTTTGTTATATGATTTGGTATATGGAATTATTTGGAATTATTGGTTAAGTCAGCTACAGCTTGCAAGTTAAAGAGGAATCCTATGAAATAAGCTTGCTTACGACAGGTTCTGTTTAATATTTTGAAATTATGAATTATTGATTTATTCATATTGTATAGTTTACACTTACTGAGTACGCAACTCATTAAATTGCTTTTACATGATTCCGAGTTTTCTTTGGGGCAATTGACAACGTCAGTTCCGCCATCATTCCATCGGGTCGGTCAACTAAAGCTTAGGATTTCTCTCTCTTTCATTTCATCATTTGAATCATTCTATCATGTAGATTTATGTCATATTGCTTGTAATTTATTAATAAGGCCTATGATTAATGAATTAAAGATCTAGTAAATAATGTATGGCATGTCATATGCATGGTAGTCGTCATTTCATTGCATGTAGAGTTTTAATATGTTAAAATGCCTATGTGTCTGTATTGCTCATATGCTGGATTACGGTGGAGTCTTACAAGCATAAATTTTCTTACGTAATATGTTAAGAATGTTAAAAAAAATTGATTGACATGTTTTATGACATAAAAGTTATAGCTTAGTTTGTTACATATGATGTTTAAAGTTGTTAACTCAAATGATTCAATTGCTTTAGATAAAATATGCTGAATAATATGTGGAACAATTGATTTAATTATTTTGAATTATATAGGTTGATTAAATTATATAAAATAAACAACTTAATTGTTTTGAATAATAGAGGTTGATTAGATTATTTGAAATAACTGATTTTAATTACTTTGGATAATATAGGTTAATTAGATTACTTGGAATAAACGAGTTAATTGCCTCGAATTATATAGGTTGATTAGACTACTTGGAACACATTGATTTACTTGCTTGAAATTATATAGGATGATTAGACTGCTTGGAACAATTGTTCTCATTGTTTAAAATAATATATATTAATTTGACCGTATGAATCAATTGATATACGTGCTTTGGATTATGTATGTTGATTTATCTGTTCGGACCGATACTGGGTCCAGTCATTTGAAATTATTGTTAATTGAATATATGTGATTAAACGGGTTAAGTTGGTACTGAAATCTGACCAATTTACTTATTGAGAATGATTACATATTGTTTATTTGTTTGGACCGGTACTGAAGCTCAGTCATTGGATTTTACTTGGAATGTTGTGTTACAGGTATATATTTCATACAAGTGCATTAATACAAGACTTAATAAGGGCATTTGTGACCATTCTGACCAGTACTGACAAAGATTTCACTTGGGACCTGCGGGTCAATACATGATTTACACTTGGGACCTACAGGTCAATACATGATTTACACTTGGGACCTACGGGTCAATACATGATTTACACTTTTGATCTACGGATCAATATATGAATTATTAATGGACCTATGAATTATACAGGTCTTTGTTACTAGCCAACCACTTGTCACTTGTTACTTGAACTCTCTGGGGCAGTACTTGGCTCAATGGATCACAATGTAACTAAATGAAATTATATGACATTCGCATCTACATATTGCTATGTTTTGACTGTTATTATGAAATATGATTTATGACCATCTTGAATTATATTAGAAATTATGATAATTGTTTACATGTCATACAATTTTAGTGTATTCATACAATACTAAATAAAGGAGCTGTGACCATCTTGACCAATGCTTGCAAACTTTCACAGGCGGAACCTACGAGTCAATATACGATGTTACAGATGGAACTTACGGATCGATACATGATTTATACTTGGGACCTACGGGTCAACATATGAATTATTAATGGATCTATGAATTATACAGGTCTTTGTTACTGGCCAGCCACTTGTCACTTATTACTTGAAATTCCCGAGGCAATACTTGGCTCGATGGGTCACAACGTAATCAAATGGAATTACATGACATAGACATCTACATATCACCATTTGTATTTGTTATATTGAATTACTTGGCATCATTGGTTATATTAGTTACAGCTCACAGAGTAAGCGTAATCATATGATATAGACATTTGTATATTGTTATATGTATTTGTTCTAATGGAGTTGTTTGGAATTATTGGTTAAATCAGTTATAGCTCGCAAGGTAAATGAAATCATATGATTTAAGCTTGTCATTGACAAGTTTGGTGTATGATTTTCATTTGTGATTTATTATTTTCTTTTATATTATTTTAGTTTATACTTGCTGAGTATGCAACTCATCAGATTACAATTTCATGATTTCAAGTTTTGTTTGGCAACCGACAGCGTCAGGTCCACCCTCTTTCTGCTCGGGATGGTCAGTTGAAGCTTCAAGTCTCTCTCTCTCGCATTGCATCCATATAGAGTTTTTGATATGTAAATTATATCATTGTGGTTTGGTTTAGTTTGTTTAATATGTAAAGTTATAATATAATAGTTATTATTGTTTGCATAAGCATAATTTGTAAATTATAATGGTGACTTGTAATATCTGATACAGGGGTTATTGCGATTAGTATATATAAAATGTCTTATATATGATAAAAAAAATAGTCTATTTTTAATAACGTATATATGATTTAGGTTGTCATAGTTTCTACCATAATTTAGTTGGCCAAACAATGATGAGGTGATTATAGTGATATTCGGATGGAATCTATAAATTTTTTGGTGAGTTTCAGCCGGAAAAATGGATTTTTCTCATTTCGCAAGGAAAATGGCCGGAATTCATTAATGGTCTGTCATAGGAAAACACAGGCTGCCAGACAAATTAAGGTATACCCATCATTACCGTATGTATACTTGTAGGAGAAAATAATCTATTGTGCTATTTTTTGTTTCGATTTTTGGAAAAAAAAACTCTAAATGGCTTTTTTTTTTTATTATTATGTTGTTTTTGAATGTTTTGGCAATTATTTTAATTATATATATATATATATATATATATATATATATATATATATATATATATCCCTAAAATAAATATATAACTAATTAAGTCTAATTGGTTGACAGTAGGCCAAATACATAAATTAAAATATGAACTTCAATTTTCTGGATAGAATTCTAAACTTTACCACTGTGGAATGATGCATTTGTAAGTTTAACATTTTATAAAATACACATTTCAACACGTATTAAATAACTGTTAGACTTAATCCTAACTAATAACTATTAGTTTAGCGCACAAATTAATATATTTTTATTGAAATTTATGAACTTCCACACACAGTGTCATGATTGAAAGCCCTACATTAATTTTTCCAACGTGATAAGTGTTACATTATAACAAAAATTAAAAGTTTAGGGGTTAAATTAATCGTTTGTAAAAAGTAAGTGACTGGTCTAGTAATAAAAGCTCAATCTCAATACTTATTTCCGGCTGCGTGTTCCCCTTAAAATTAGGTTAGTTTAAAAATATATTTGTAACAAAAAAAAAAAAAAACTATGTGTTACTTTGTGAATTTGGCCATTAACTATATGCTATGTACATAGCAAACATCTGGTTACTGTACGATCAAGTAAATGAAATTTGCCAATTCTTGTTATTCGGATAGAAAGAAAAGCTAATATCTAATGAAAATTGGGAATAAGAAATTAGAGAGAAGATTAAATGGAAAAGGATTGGTTTGATTATGAAGTTGGAGCCGAACATTGCTTCGGCCTAAGGAAGATGAGAAATAACAATTCAAGTTATCAAAAACGCATTGAGGAATTGAAGAATCAATTCCTTTACGCCCAAGATATTATATTCATCTGAGAGCTTTTTTCAACAGCAAATAAAAGCTATTAACTTTCTTTAGGACATATTATTCCAATTCAGCTGGATATGCTAATCCCCAACAAGAAGCCAATCCAATCCAATCCATCATAAACCCTAACCAATTAGCTCTTGACTTGCACTACAAGTCAATCAAACCCAAATCACGAAAATGAAAATTCTCTTCCTTCTTTATAATAAGTATAGCCATAATAATAATGATCAGAAAACAAAAAACCAGAATCTAAAATTAGAAGAAAACCCATAAAAATGGATAGCCCTGCTCCTGCAACAGAAATTGTATTTTTTGACTTAGAAACAACAGTGCCCAATAAAGTTGGACAAAAGTTCTGGGTACTTGAATTTGGTGCAATCGTAGTATGCCCAAGAAAATTAGTTGAATTGGAAAGTTTTAGCACCCTAATTAGGCCTAAGGATTTATCAGTTGTTGCATTGAAGTCCAGTAGAAGCGATGGGATAACTAGAGAAGCTATGGCTGATGCACCTTTTTTTGAACAAGTTGCAGATAAAATATTTGAGATAATGAATGGAAGAATATGGGCAGGCCATAATATTCAAAGATTTGATTGTGTTCGTATTAAGGAAGCATTTGCAGATATTGGTAGGGCTGCACCAGTTCCTGCTGGTATAATTGATTCCTTGGGTGTTTTGGGTGATAAATTTGGAAGAAGAGCCGGTAATTTAAAGGTATTCTATACTTTAGTTGTTCATTACATCTCCTACTTTGTTCTTTTATTTTAATTTTATCAATCTGATGTGTTCGGAACTTGTATAATAGGACCGACTAATCAGGTTCAGATCTTAGTTACAATTAAGTCTCTTCGGACGATAAGCGGAATTAAGCTCTTCCTACAAATGCTCTTTCAAAATATTTTGATAAATTTCTTTTATTTATTTTCAGATGGCAACTCTGGCGACTTATTTTGGCCTTGGAAAGCAAAAGCATAGAAGTCTTGATGATGTTCGCATGAATTTGGAGGTGTTAAAGCACTGTGCAACTGTTTTATTTTTGGTAATTCTTGTCTTAAAATTCATTTTTTCAATGTTCTATCACCAATGTGCTACATTCACATCTAAAAATAAATAAATTATATGTTATTGTACAAGGAATCAAGCATGCCAAGATTAATGGATGAAAAATGGCAAAATTGTTCCACGATTATCACACGTAGTAGAAGTAATGGGAAATTGCAATACAGAGAAGAAAGTAGCCGCAAATCTCCTCCAACCACTATTGCCTACCAAAGATCCGTTCCATATGCAAGAGGAAATCTACGAAAGGTCTTTTTCTTAAATTCTATTTGTTTTTGAACTTTTTTTCATTTTAAATTATTTAAAAAATTATTATGTATTTACAAATGATTTTACTTGAATAGCAGGTCACAGAAGGAGTGAAGAATTTGTTTTGCATGGCTCAAGAGACTACATCTATTAATAAGTTAATTAAACACTCTCATTATTTGCTTAGATGATCATCATTCAACACTAGATTGGTTACTAATTTGGATCATCCAAATTTTCTCCCAAATAGCTTGGACGTTTATAAAGATGCCTATGCCATGATTGTTGTAACACTATTTCATTTCTTAATTTATTTTCTATTTAATGCCATGATTAGTTCTTTTTTTTTCATACTTAAAATTATATACTTCGAATGTTGACAAAATGACAACTAAGGCAGGTGAATTAGTTGATAGAATAAAATTTTGGTTAAAAAAAGAAGAAGAAAGATTTGTAGTGGTTCGGATATTAACAAATCCTACATCAACTTCTCCAATTCCCTCAAGAATTGGATTCTACTAACAAACAACAAATACAATGGTGTTTTCTAAGCTAACACCCAACTTAAAGTTTTCAAGTCTAACTCGTAAATCTTTGGCAATAAAAATGAGTTTTAGGCTAACTCAACAACCTTCACAACATAAGAATTAAATTACAAAAGAGTTTTGGAAGAAAGAATGCTTAAGAGGTTGTAGAATTTTGAATGCTTAGTTGTTGTAACCTCTTAATAGCTATATGAAGGGTTATTTATACCCACAACAACCTTTCTAGTTGTTGGACAAAATCTAAATATATCTGAGTGTCGCGAGCGCTACGTTTGAATGTCACGGGCTTGATGCATTTAATTGTTGCAACGGACACTAGCCTCATCAGATTTCTAGCCGTAGGAGGCATGCCACACCAGATTCTATCCAACTTTGCTTGTTGCAGGCGTGATGTTTTCTATTGCAGGCGCTACACTACTTTAATCTTAAAGCAAATCTCTTAGATGGACCACGATAACTTTTGAATTGTTTGTAGTGGGCGTGACAACTAGAAGTCAAAATAAACTAGCCGTTGGATGATTGTTGCAGGCGCTACGGCTTTGGTCATGGTCGCAACCATGCTCTGTTTTTGTTAATATCTTCCTGGATAGGTTGCTACAATTTCTTTTAAATAGGTAGCGGGCGCGACGACAAGCAGACTTTTGTGGACTTTAATTTTAAACTTCTATAAGCGTTTTTAATTATGAGAATTCTACTCATAGCATCTTGTAGATCATTATGTTTGATCAAACTTCAAAATAAGAGCATTTGCACAATAATATCCCCTTTTTTATTTTTTACAAACATAGTGGGTTGTTTGATAAAAGTGTGTGTAAGTGTGAAAAAAAAAATTGAAGTCATTTAAATTATGAATGCATCAAAGTATTTAAGTTATTTGAGTTTTAACTAAGAATGCAATCAATTTTTACTCTCCCTTAAAAGGTGTATGGTTGATAACTATCAAACATTCGAACATGTTTCTCCTTCTTTTTGTAAATAATAAAAAACAATAAAAATCAATTAAGAGATAAACTTCTATAAAGATAGTTTCAAAAGAAAAGACAAGATTAATACATAACTAGAAGAGAATTTCTAAACATCGTAATCAAATTCATCAAAAAGCTCATTTGTTGTACTACTCGAGGATTGAGGCACTTTGGTACTAGAAGGAGCAGGAGGATCTTGGAGGTTTTCTTGATGCAATCTGAAATTAGTGTGGTTGATCACCTCCTTTTCATTGTTGGATAAAGCATGATGGGAAGTACTAGAGCAAGATTCACCTCTAATGAAAGAGATAACTTTCCTAAGAAGTTTGATAATTATCCTTTTGTGTGTTCTTCTCTCTTTCTTAGGAATAGGTTAGGGAATAGGTTTTAAAGATGAAGGCTCTCCAACTTTAGCTCTTTTAGGAGGTTGAGGTTGAGCAGAAGATGATGAGGAATCAAATACATGAGGGTCTGGAGCCTAACGCCTAGAAGTTTTGGGACCAACATAGGCAAATGTGGTTTGACGAATGGCCTATGTATCCAATATAATGTCATTTTCTTAGAATTGTTGATTTTTATATCGATTTCAAGGAATTGTTCAATGGCTATAAAGTTTTATTGATAACAAAAGACCATTAGGGAGGAGATAAGAAAAGAGATGGATATGGATAGTTTAGGTCTATTTTGGATTTATAGAATATGGTTAAGAAGACATAGGAGACCATTGTAAGGAATGTTTCTCTAGGCACAATGAAGTACAAGAAGATCCTTTTGCATGACCCTATTATAGCCATCTACTTTGGCATCATTTAGAATTTTTAAAAACTCTATGAAGAATCCAAAAAGGCAGAGTGTGACACCCCCGACCAGAGTCATACGTCTTTTTGACGTCATCACATGCATTTCATGCATTTTTGTTTAAATGCATCAGAGTGTGACATGATAAATGACATTTACATGAAATATATGATTTGAGAAATGATTATAAATG
>CANUEY010142639.1:0-10051 GCA_948099555.1 Croton setiger | reverse complement strand
TTGGCATGTAAATAAGTATTGTTATGCTTATAACTTTTGGATTAACTAATGGGATATCCATATGTTGATGTATGTAAAATGTTCTATATGCCTTTAAACGTTTGTAGTTTTGTGAATGGCCAAATGAATCCTTAATAAGTTTAAAAGAAATGATGTCTATATAACAACATGCTATATATGTGATTTGGTATATGTATGTATGTATGTATATATATATATATATATATATATATATATATATATGTATATGTATGGAAGACGAAATTAGTAGTAACGTCATCCGACGTATGATAAAAAAAAAATGGCCTGTTTTATGACATAGGATTATAGTAAGAGGTGTTACACATGCTCTGTCAAGCCGTCCTCCATAGGCGTCCTTACATGTCCACTGATGCAATGTAGTATGATCCTATTGCCCATGATATCATCATCCTCAGGTGCAAAGCCCAAAAAATTCAGGCAATATTGACGCCATCCAACCATGGCCCTTTGAAATTGACCCGCATAACACGTCCATCAACAAGCAGCCTAAGCATCACCTCCATGTCCTGTATCGTGATGGTCGTCTCTCCGAAAGGCAAGTGGAAGGTGTGCATTTTCGAACGCCAACACTTCTTCAGAGAAGAAAGAAGGGCCCGTTCATAATATATGGACCAAATCTTTCGCACTGCACCTAAGCCTAGCTCGTCGATGTAGAATAGCATCCAGGGATGCTCCACGTCAAACTGCCGCCATATTTGCTTGTTAACTCATCTGATGCGCAACGAGCTATTGTATATCGCCTCGCATGTGAACACGTGAATCGATTTGTATTCTTGCTGAAGAACAATAGATCACGGCTAGTAGACCTCTGATCTAACACACGCTGCTGCCACGAATAAGAAGATTCTCTTCGCTCCATTACTACACGTTGTATTTGCGAATAATTTCTAACTATTTTCTAATTCAAATTCCTTTTATGTTATTATTGACAAATTTATTTTTTAAAAATATTCTTAACTAATATACTTAAACATAACGTAAATTAATTTTGCATAGAAATTATATCTAGTATACGACGTATTGTTATTTTCGCGTAACAATTTTTTTTTCTTGCATACAAAACTACTTCAAATATTATTATTGCATATAAATTTTTTTTAGTATACAAATTCTTTTCTGCATGCTAATATTGTTAACTAATTAATAAAAAAATATCATCGCAAATACAATTTTTATTTCACATACAAATGTTATTACCTACACGTTATCTAAAGTATTATTTTACTTAAACATATTAGCATAAATGAGTATTATTCTAAATTACAGCTAAATTAAAAATTGATACAAATAATAAAAAATATATTAACATAAAAAGAAAATTCAAATTCAAAAACAAAATTTTTTTTGTCACAAAATGGGTAATCGAAGTCGTGAATTACCATTGAGAAACTTCGAAAACTGTTGATTGGCCGATGAAAATGTCCGAAATTCGATGATAAATGTTTGGTGATAATCAAAATAGAATATGGTGAAAAAAAATGTGGTATGCTGTTATTCAAAAGAGTTCAAATACCGTGTATGCGAACTCCCAACCTTCAGAGACTCGCATAAGTGTTATGCGAATTTTCTGAACATATTATGTGTCCGTCATTGATTGAGTTCTTTTAAATACGCGACCTAATTTGTCATTAATATAATTCATGACCCTTAATTCCTAAATCTGGTTTTCAAATAAAATAATGTATAAATTCATGACCCTTAATTCCTAAATTTGGTTTTCAAATAAAATAATGTATAAATTTATGACCCTTAATTCCTAAATCTGGTTTTCAAATAAAATAATGTATAAATTCGCAAACTTTGTTTACTAACTTTTCTAATAAGAAAAATTGGTATGTGAAATCTGTAAATAGTATTTTTTTTGGTAAATGATCCCAAATGATAATTTGTTGATTTGGGTCATGCAACTACAACAGAGCATAGCTATATGTTATAGCCAAGGCCCCGCGAAGCTGAAGCGGAAACCAAATGATTCAAATCTCCCGTTTCAGCACCGCCACTGCAATTCCTTCACCAGCAAATCTGCGGCAGTTCCATTACCGTCTTCTCCTTCACCACCACCGCCACCACTTAATTTCTCTCATAAAATCATGCGCCCAAAGGTCGCATTTGCTTCAAATCCTTGCGCAACTCATTGTCACGTCTCTCTTCCAAAAACCCACCATCTCTTTCCCTTTTTTATCTCGTGTAGCGCTCTTTCCTTTCCAAGATATCAGATTTTCCCGCCAAATTTTCCATCAACTCCCAAATCGATCAGTTTTCCATTATAACACCATGATAAGAGCTTACTCTACGAGCAATTCACCTATTAAAGGATTTTCTTTGTATCAGGAAATGAGAAAGCGAGGTATACGTGCAGACCCGATATCATTGTCCTTTGTTCTGAAGTGTTCCATTAAAGTTTGTTCTTTAATGGGCGGTGTACAGGTTCATGCCAGGGTTCTAAGAGATGGGCATCAATCAGATAGTTTATTACTTACTAATTTGATGGATTTATACTCGATTTGTCATAAGAGTGATGAAGCATACAAGGTGTTCGATGATATGCCTCAAAGAGATACGGTTGCTTGGAATGTGTTGATTTCTTGTTTAATTCGCAACCATAGGACCAGGGATGCTTTAGGTGTCTTTGATGGTTTGGTAAGTGGTGAGTTTGGGTGCAGACCTGATGATGTTACCTGCTTGCTTCTGCTTCAGGCGTGTTCGAACTTAGGTGCTCTTGAATTCGGCAAAAAAGTTCATGGTTATATTCAGGAACGTGGGTATGGTCATGCAGGGAATTTATGCAATTCACTTATAGCAATGTATTCGCGCTGTGGGAGTTTGGAAGGAGCTTATGATGTTTTTAAGAGGATGCATAATAAAAATGTGGTTACTTGGAGTGCAATGATTTGTGGTTTTGCAATGAACGGCCGTGGAAGAGAAGCTATTGAAGCATTTCAAGAAATGCAAAGAATTGGCGTTTTGCCTGATGATCAAACTTTTACTGGAGTTCTTTCTGCTTGTAGCCATTGTGGGTTGGTCGATGAGGGAATGCTGTTTTTCGAAAGAATGAAAGAATTCAGCATTGCTCCTAATGTTCATCATTATGGGTGTATGGTTGATCTTTTAGGTCGTGCTGGTAATCTTGATGAAGCATATCAGCTTATAATGTCAATGAAGATCCAGCCAGACGTAACAATATGGAGGACTTTACTAGGAGCTTGTAGGATTCATCGGCATGTTACACTTGCAGAACTTGTGGTTGAACATTTAATTCAACATAAGGCTCATGAGGCAGGGGATTATATTTTACTGTTAAATATTTATTCTTCAGTCGGGAATTGGGAGAAAGTAACAGAACTGAGAAAATTTATGAAAGAGAAAGGAATACAAACTAAACCTGGCTGTAGTTCAATTGAATTGAAAGGTCAGATTCATGAGTTTGTTGTAGATGATGTTTCTCACCCGCGAAAAGATGAAATTTACAAGATGCTGGATGAGATTAATAAGCAGCTCAAAATTGCTGGTTATGTTGTTGAAATAACGTCTGAACTGCACAATTTGAGTGCAGAAGAAAAGGGATACATGCTTTCTTATCACAGCGAGAAGTTGGCAATTGCATTTGGAATTCTTGCAACACCACCAGGCACAACAATTAGAGTAGCCAAGAATCTTCGAACTTGTGTTGATTGCCACAATTTTGCCAAGTTTGTTTCTGGGGTCTATAATCGACAAGTAATTATTAGAGATCGGAATAGGTTTCATCATTTCCGTGAAGGAAGCTGTTCCTGCAATGACTACTGGTGATGGAAGTTGGATACAATTATCTAGTGGCGGACATTTGAATTTGGACGAGAAATATCAATTTTCAGTGCAGATAGGGATCCTTTCACTGCATGTGAGAGGATCAACTTCAATGGTTTAAAATTTGGCATTCAAATTTGGAGATTTTTTAATTTTAAATTCTATTGAGCTCGGGCCTGTAATAGACTGAATTGCAGAAGAGAGTTTGTAATCATGATTTTGTAAATCTACAATCATTCCTGATGTAATTTTGAGGAAAAACTCCAACAAAATGTAATGAGCTCTTCCTAGAAATAAACGAGCAGTAGCAGCATTATATTCAGCTCATATCTGTGCCTTCATAATGTTACATAAAATTCCTTCAAAAAGAAAAGAGCTTTTGCATGATATGGAGCACCAGCTGTTATTCAAAGAGACAAAAGTTACAAGCTCTTCAATGATGATGACCGCAAACTTTTGAATATACGAATATAATTGCTCTGAGTAGTAGCTCTTAGTAAAAAAGTGCTTCAAAACAACAAAAGATCTCAATTAAAGAGAAGTAAATTCTACAAAACTGATGCGCTGATGCTATGATGAATCACATGAAAAATATTACCAACTACTAAACTTTTGTTAAGTCCCACTTTTCACTGTAGTTAGGGCTTTGAGAAATGAACTCTCTTATATTTATGCAGCCACTGGTTGCTTCTGAGCAAAGGCAATACCTTTCTCAATGCTAGCCTTCAGTTCCGGCTTTAGATCTTCCAATGCCTTCTGCTCATACTCAGTCAAACCTTGGAGGTCAGATGAAATGATAGCTTCGACCCCCTTTTTTCCGAGCTTTACCCTCGATGCGAAGAATGGAAGCTCAGTAAGATCTGACTGTACAAAGGAGCATTCATAAACATCACCATCCCCATCAAGTGCCCGAAGAGAAGATTCGACAAATCTGGCAGCTGCATATGCCATTGACAAGGTAGCAGATCCGGCACCAGCTTTTGCTTCCACAACTTCTGTTCCAGCATTCTGGATCCTGAGAGTTAGCTCCTTCAATTCGTCATCACTGAAACTCACTGAGGGTTTTGTCTTGGACAGAAGGGGAAGAATAGTAATCCCTGCATGTCCTCCCACAACTGGGACATCAACATCAATGAGCTTGAGGTTCTTCTTCTGAGCAACAAAAGTGTTTGCCCTAACAACATCAAGTGTGGTAACACCAAAGAGCTTCTTTGGATCATAGACCCCCTTCTGCTTCAAAATTTCTGCAGCAATTGGCACTGTTGAGTTAACTGGATTGCTGATAATATGAATGAAAGCCTCAGGACAGTTGTCAGCAACAGCCTCAACCAAGGTTTTTACAATATTGGCATTAATGTTGAAGAGGTCATCACGGGTCATTCCAGGCTTTCTTGGAACTCCAGCAGGTATAACAACAACATCTACGCCTTTCAAAGAATCAGCCAACTCAGAAGCCCCAGTAAAGTCCAGAACTTGCGACGGAGTGTTACAGTGGCTGAGGTCAGCAGCAACTCCCTTGACATTTGCTATATCATACAGGTGCAGGGCTGAAACCAATGGGGACATCTTAACTAGAAGTGCAAGGGGTTGGCCTATCCCTCCAGCAGCTCCAAGAATTGCTACTTTGTAAGATGCCTGGATGTTTAAGCGCTGCAGTGACCTTTGATTTGATTTTTGGGCATTTGATGCAAAAGATCCACGAAGGGCTGCAAAACTTTCCTTGCCAAAGAAGGATGACTCAGATTCAAAGTTCACAGAGGTTGATGCCTTGAGACCACTAAAGCTTGCAAGCGAGTTCTGGGAGCTTAACTTCACAGCAAAGGGTTTTGCCTGTGTAAGTTGGCTTGCCTTAGGGCCAAATGAGACGGTTGATCCAATTGAAAAGGTTGTGGCTGATGTTGCTGCCATCTTGTAGAATCTGTGAAACAAAAGTTAAATTAAGCCATTGCAGGTACATGACAATGAGATGGTAGCCTGAAACACAGTTCACCTAAATAATGGGCCTTGGATAACGGAAATTGGAAAAAAGAAGAGGCAGATTATCTGTTGTGTTATGGAACGCTAAACTGAAATGCAACATCTAAATGAACACCAATGAAGCCTCTTAGAGAGAGAATCATTACAGCTAGGCAATGCATGCCCTGCCTTTAATTTGGCCATACAAGGTGTGATTCTCAAATTCCATGTTCAACATACAGGTCAAGAGCCGCATGTCATAACTCAGTATTAAGTCAAATCAAAGAACGCAAGACAAGGGTTCTTTCTTCTAGTCTTAAATTTCCTTCAAGATGATTCACAACGAGAAAAGCCTGATACAGTGACACCCTGCTTTAACCCACTGTAAATATTATGGTATCATAACTAACAGCAAATTGCATTGAACATGGAGAAATGGTAAACATATCACAACTTCAAAAGTCAAAAGTACAATTAATCACAACTCTTAAGCCTGCAAATAGTATTACACAAGCAAACTCTACAAAATTAGCCAAGAAATTAGTACAATAGCAACATGATCAAATACTACAAACTTTTGTTTTGTTGAAGAAAATAAACCGTCATCATAACTAAACAAGAATTGGGGAAAAAATAATATTTAAAGAAAAAGCATAAAACCCTAAATTAATCAAACAAGCATAAATGGGGGGGGGGGGAACAAAAAAGAAGAGTTCAGCAGTCAGCCCGTAAGTAAAATGAAAACATCTATCAGAAAAGAAATGATGAACAACTAAACAGCCAATAAAACAACTAAAAATGACTAAGAGATGATCATCGAATACAATACATGAGCCTAACACAGTTTCCTTATTATATTGAAGCAAGCTCGACCGTTCTTTCGGTTGAATGTAGAAATGTAACACAATTCAAATTTCCCAAACAGTTGAAATATAAGCATAATCGTAGTATATTAAGATAAATCAGATCAATAATTCAAAAACCAAAGGGGGAAAAATTATAAGAATCGTTTGGCATTGGATAATTGGTTTCAGATGCTCCATCAAGATTCATTGAAACATTCAAATTTGAAATTGCAGTTGCGGAAAAAGAATAAAACTGCAAAAGCTTAAAGCAACCAACACAGCACGAAAATGAAAGCAAAACGAAACCCACATCAGATCTAAACCCAAAGAATCAAATTGCTTTCATCCCACTTATTGGAAGCAGTATCAAGAAATGCACCTCAAAAAAAAAAAAAGTGTTTTAGATCTCAAGCATGGAAATGAAAGATTACATGATAGTATCATTAAATAGAAAAAAACTAAAATCTAATATTGAGAATGAACGAGAAGGAACCTTGTAATAGAGATCTGAAGTAAGGATTCCTCTGAGATGAAAATGGATTGCTTCCGATTGAGAATTTAAGAGGAAATGGAATTTGGGGGCAAATGTTTAGAAATATCCGCCAATAGGCCTCGGAGGAATCTGCGGTTTCAACACCTTTCTCTGAAAAAAACTGCTCTAAATACTAATAAGGAATCGCCACCTCTTTCTCTCTCTCTCTCTATTTCTCTCCACAAAACTTATTTATTTTTTCTTTCTTTCTGTGTACCGACTCCGCCGCAGCAGCGGACAAACAAGAATCTTCCCTCTAAAATGTTCCTTTATGCCTTTAGCAAATCTCGGCCGTTGGTTTTTTCGCTTTATTCTTTATTTCGTCTAACCTTTTTCTTTCATTTTCAATCCTTTTTACATGCATCAGATTTATTATTTGACATTTTAACATATATAATTTTCTAGTCAAAGAAAATTAAGAAAATATTTTTTCAAAGAATAAAATAATAGTATATATTTCTGGAATGAGATTATAAATAAAAAAAGGAAAACATGAGAAAAAATATTTCCAAAATCTACTTGTACACATAGCAATGAGGGAAGGAATAAAAAATTAATATTACCGAATTATAACTTTTTTATATATTTTAAAATATAAACTCTTTTATTTTTTGGGATTTTGTCCATTTACAAGATCCAAAGTAGAATTTAATATCAATAGAGAAAATGTTTCTTTTCAATTCTTGAACATTGAACTATCTAGTACAATTTTTGTCTATAAAAAAGTTTTAGATTTTTTAAATATATGAATTTGTGAATTAACTCCATTTCTTGCCAGAAATGAATACTCAAACTTAAAAACTAACTTTTAAGACTTATTTTAATTTTTCAATTTGGCCAATTTTTCAAAGGAATATATACACAATTAGACCCACTTTTTATTTTCATTTAAAAAATTGGATCCAAGGTAAAAAAAAATAAAAAAAAAAGTTATCTCATTAAATTTTAATAGTATTTTCAGACATTTACAAGAAAAATAGACTCTGTACAATTTTTGTATAAAATCTATACAATAGTTGTGCAACAAATTATAGTTGAACAATATTCATAAATAATAGTACAAAAACTATACAATAGTAGTATAACATTTTTTTTGATGCTTGTACAATAATAATATAATAACAGTATAATATTAACTAAATATTCTTTTCTGACATTATTTTTATAATGAATTCATTTTTAAAATTAAAATAAAAATAATCATTATTACAACTAATTTAAACAAATTAATTTAAACATAATTTAGTATAGCGTTGAAAAGAATATTATCTTTCTATTTCCTTTTAATTATGAAAAATATAATAATTTATAGAATAAACAATATTGATATAATTTTTATTAACTTATTTCACATATGAAAATAATTTAATTTATTGAACTTTTAAAATATACTATATTAAAGTTTGAAATATACTATTTACTATCGATATTTCTTTGGTAAAAAAAAAAAATTACTTCTAAATAAACATGTTTCAGTATGAAAAATAAAAATAAAAGACACAAAATTTATA
The DNA here is from genome assembly GCA_948099555.1 of Croton setiger. Taxonomy (NCBI): domain Eukaryota; kingdom Viridiplantae; phylum Streptophyta; class Magnoliopsida; order Malpighiales; family Euphorbiaceae; genus Croton; species Croton setiger. Next base: position 1,379 of record CANUEY010142639.1, on the reverse strand, counting down.
ATAAAAAAATAAAAATGAAATCCACATGTAAGACAGAAAATTTTTTCTTTTCGTGTAAGAAAGTAACACAAAATGTTTTATAAAGGTCTAATTGCGACTTCTATAGAATGGAATTTTTTGCTTATACGGCCCTTATCATGTATGTTATATAAAAAGATTATCATTCCAACAATTGGCCTTTGCTTAATTCATTGAGCCATGGCCAACGGTCCATGCAATGAATGCTGTTTGGCTCTTAAATCCACCTAAAATGAAGGAACTTATACTATGTTGAGGAGGACAACTTCAAATTTAAAAGAAAATTGTGTATTTAAACAGATTTTTTTTTTTTAAAAAAAAAACAATTGCATATCTGTATAACCTACTAGCTTAAGTCTAATCCTTTTTTATTGGGTCGGTCCATTTACAAAAATTGAATCTTCGACTTCTTACTTAAAAGGCAAGAGTCTCGAAGTTATTATATCAAACACTTTTTGATATATTTGAACTGATTTTAACATTTAGATAAAGTAAAAATTATATCTTTAGAGAGTGTTTTATTTAAATTATTTTTTCAACTAATAATAATTTTAATCAAATAATTAAAAATTTTAGGTATTCATTAAATCAGTAGTTTGTAGTTATTTAAAATCTCAATCTCATTAATAAAAAAAATTACTAAAAAAAAATATAAAATACATACAAATTCAATATCTCAAAATTCTAATAAAAATGTAAAATACCACAATACCAATTGTTTAACAAACAATATTTTCATCCAACACAACAGTTTCTAGTTTCAAATATTGGTTCTTTAATAGATTGGAAACATGGAAAAAGGGAGCAAATGGAGATCTTGGTTGCTATTGCTTGGAGCACCTGGAAGACTAGGAATGATTAGATAATATAGGGGTTAGGCTGAATGAATTTGTTATAATAAAGCAAGCCATGGGATTACTTTCAGACTGTCAAACACATAATAAGTCCCTTCCATAAGATGTCAATCAATTGAATCCCCAAAGTTGGCATCCACCAACAGAATTGAAAGCATAGTGAGTGACTTAGTCCCTAGAGTGATGTTTGGGGTCCCTTTTATAGGAAAGTTGAGGAGGTGAGATCTGAAGATCTCGCACCCAATAGGATGCTTTAAGCCCCACGAATTTCGAAGCCTAAGAGCCCCTAGTTCTCTTGTGAACTCCTAAGGTCGAGACCTGCTGTAGCGTCCTCTCTTATACCTTACGTTATAAAACATGTCATATATATTTTTTTTTATATCATATGTTGCCATTTTAATTTTCGTGTTTAACCTTATCATCATATACTAACTCACCATATAACATACATATACCACACATTAAACACATATAATTATTCTTATTTACTTACATGCCATATTGCCT
>CANUEY010142585.1:0-33575 GCA_948099555.1 Croton setiger | reverse complement strand
ATATATATATATATATATATATATATATATAATAACTTCATGTTTGAAGTGAATAAGGGATAATTATAAATTAGTTGTTATTTTTTATAATTATATAATTTAATCAATAGATTTATAATATTCTATTTTTAATCTTTTTTTCTCTCTATTTTCTTTTTAGGTCATTAGTTAATTATGTACTGTTAAAATGATAAGAAAACGTAAATATGTTCATATACATTATGACTATAACAAACAAAATACTAAATTATGATTATACTTATTTAGTCTTATACTCTAAGAGCATGTAGTCCAAAGAAAAAGCTACCGCATATATTACATCACGTTGATAAATAGCATAATAAATAAATAAATAAATAGCCCCTTCAAGTTTCATTTAAATAAACAGAAATATATTTTTTTTCATTGAGTGAATATATAGTATATTCTGTATATAAAATTACAATACTCAAAATTTAATAAAAACTGTTAAAACTAACGATTTTAAGGGGCTTATGCTACTAGAGTTACATCATTCTATGCTTCCGCTTATTGAATGATAGATGCTATCATATCTTAACGAGGAAAATAAAAGTTTTCGATTCATTTTCTGTTTGATTCCTGTGAAACTTAACAATAACTATTAAAGTTAAGAGCATAGGGAGGTAGCTGCTGTTTGTTTATTTTATGTTCCAAACACAAGTAAACTTACTTAGTTTTGATCTAAAACTACATAGATTATACTATAAACCTTATTATATTCATATTTAATTTCTGATTTTTGATGTTAGCTTTGGAACACATAAAATAAAAATTGATACCAGTTTAGTTCCAAAATTACCGATGACTGGTTTCAATTTTGATTTAGAGCTCCGACACCTACACAAAGCTCTAGTTCACGTTAAATTTAATTAAGGACATATTATAATAATTTTACTCATCTGTAATTTACTAAAAACAAAGTTTTTTTTATGTAATTGTACTAACTTAAAATTAAAAGTTAAATGAGGGAAGTGAGTAGTAAATTCAAAACAACACTCAACTGTCCACAAGAATTCAACTCCGACTTTTCCAAATTCCAATTTTAATGGAGTAGTATTGAAAATGGAAGCTGCAAAATTTTCAAAGCAGAACTAATTTTTGTTCTGTAGCATCTTTTTATATACTATTAATTAAGATTTTATTCTAGTCTCCCATTATTATATACCAAAACAAATTAAAATTTTATAAACATCTTCTACTCTCCATTTTAGTTTTCAAGTCTAGATTATATATTGCTTTTTTTTTTCGTGTACTACACGATAATGTGCTCTTTAAAAAGAAATGTTAAATGGACAACATATTATAATTTAGAGGACTTATAGACATTTAGTATAACTGATTGACACGGTAAATACATTTGGTAATAATTCAGTTCAATCAGCTAAAATATCGATGTTTAACAAATGTAATTTAAAATAATTAACTACATACTTCCACTCCTCGTTATATTATAAAAAAATAAGTAAGACTAAACCAGCTCCAAACTATATATTGAATCTAAAATTTTAAGTCATACACCGAATAATTATAACTACTTATAACTAAGTCAGTCAACCGCCTAATAAAAATTGAAAAGTGTCCTGAATTTCTTGTTTGGGCAGCTGAATAATAGTTGCGTGACTAGTGGGAGAAAATAGAAAAGCCATTTGGACTTGAGGAACACGCCACAATCCTTGCCAAATCTTTTAATTTTTTTTTATTTATCTCTAATAGTACAGAATCATTTTATTTCACACAATCATATATTTAGTTTATTGAGTATTAGTCTAATTATTATTAGTTTCAGAAATAATATCATGAATGACAATAAATGGAGGAAAAATCATTCTATTCTATTCTATCAGACATTAAAATGGTTGCCTAACTAAGCAATAAACAACAACAAAATTATAATAATTAGTAATTAAGAAAAAGAAGAAGACTATTAAATGGAACAGTGGGAAACTAATTAATAATGTAGTCTTTAACAGTTGAGTCAAGGAAACTAAAATTCCAATTTTCAAATTTGAATGATGGTAGTTATGGTAGAGTCAGTCATATGTGCCTTTGATAGCGGTCTAACCCTGACCTTTCGTGGGGTTAATTCCAACGACTCTACATACGTCGGGTTCGTGTCCAGACTTTTAATCTACAGTACCCTAATTAACTAACTATATATACCTACCGACCTCCCTAAATCTTCTTCACAACACCAAATTCCTACTAGATACAAAGTTGTTAATTAACTAGATTTTTGTCCTATGGCTTCCTTCAAGATTCTCACTCTTCTTGTCCTTGCTCTTGCTCTTTGTGTTCAAGCCACTCTAGGTATTTCAACATTTATAATCCTAACATTGTGTTCCACAATAGTTTTTTTTTTAATTAATCTTCTTTTAGTATTTTATTTAACGTATCAATATGTTTTGATTCCTAATCTCGAATTATTAGTAGCTCTTAAAACTCAAATTACAATAATAACGATTAATTTTTTGGTGTTTTAGGGGAAATTAAATGCGAGCAACTCGACCAAGAGACATGTTCATATGCAATATCATCGACGGGGAAGAGATGTATCCTAGAGAAACATGTGAAAAGGAGCGGACAAGAATCATACAATTGTCGTACTTCAGAAATCGAAGCAGATAGATTAAGCAACTGGATCGAAAGTGATGAATGCATTAAAGCATGTGGACTTGACAGAAAATCACTTGGAATCTCATCTGATTATCTTCTTGATTCTTGTTTTACTAAACACCTCTGTTCTTCCAAGTGCTATGATAGCTGCCCCAACATCGTTGATCTTTACTTCAATCTTGCTGCTGGAGAAGGTAAAATATAAATTATAATCATCGTAATATAAATATCAACACTTTCTTTAATAATATTAGATTTTCCAACTGGGTTTCAACCATATTTAAACCAATTTTGTGTTTTTCTTTTCTTTTGAAGGAGTGTTTCTTCCTAAGCTATGTGAAGCACAAGATGGGAAGAGAAGAAGAGAATTGATAGCTGATATTAAGAGCTCTGGACTCGTAGCACCAGGACCTGTTCAACCAGTGCGGTTCACCGATGTTGCTGCCCCATTAGTTGCCCCAGCATTGTCACCCTTTTAAATTAAGTTAATTAATATTATTGATACTCAAAAACATTAGTAAACATATACAAATTAATAAGTAATAAATTAGTAGCATGGATCATAGCCACCGGGAAACTACTTCCGTCAAATATGACCATCCGCGTCAATAAAATGTATGTGGTTTTATATGAGGTAGATTTTGTGTTTGTTCTATGCTTTGGATTGTGTTGTGTAGTAGAGCTATTATTCTAGTGCCTACGTATGGCTGGGTTGTTTACATGAAAGGAGTAAATTTAAGGTTTGTGCTTTTGATTGTTCAAACCTCTTGGAAATTTTGGTTACCAATGCATAACATTTCCCTTTCATTAGCATTTTTTCAAGTGAAAAAGCACTAATACTTTCATTGCATTTGTTATCAACAAAACGTGAATAATATTGATACATTGATACTGAATGGTGCTAGGTTCGATACCTTCATTTCAAAAAAAAAAAATTATTTTCCTCTTTTCATTAGCTTAATCCATTTCCATATATGGAGAAAGGGAAGAATATGGAGGTTGTTAGAGATTCAGCCACTAACACTAATTCTTGAGGTTTTAGAGGTCCAGACTCAATAATTAAAATAATTTTTTTTTTAAAAAAAACAAATTATACAAAATAATGTAAAAAAATTGACAAATTAGAGGGTTTTTAGGTCAACTAATTGAAAAAAATAGTATATAATGTCATTTCTAGGGTACATGGTATCTAATGTGTTTCACACTATCGGATTCCGGCGATACATTTCCCGACTGCTACTAATAGAAACCGAAACTGAGTGATTTCGATCAGATTCTGGTTGAAATCACGTCAGCTACCTGAGATTTATTAGAAAATAAATTTTTAACTGCCTGAAATCCATCAAAAATTTAATTTTGACCGGATTCATCGATTGGAGCCACCTAAAACTTAACAAGTTCACGTATCAAGCTCGATTTTGTGGAGCTTCAAAGCTGAATCAAGCTTGTTTTTGTTAGGGTTAAAAATTCTATTGACCGAACCTAAAAATGAAACCGAAATCAAAAATTTTTTTTCACAGATATAACAAATCTTTCCTGCGATTTAGCATGTTTTGTACAATTCTAACATCAAACTCCATAAAGAAAACAACGAAAAAGATGTACAACAGCTGAAAGGACAACCAGCATAACCTACATATAAGGAATAGAACAAAAGCATCATTGGTTAAAAAAAAACAAAAAAAAATAAGATTACAAATAAAGCTAAATTAGAATCTAAAAACACAAAATTTAAGTAAAATAAAACTGAATTAGAAGCTAACAACAATGGTTATTTTATTACAAAATCATATTATTTCTACAATTTACAAATCACCATTATCATTATGCATAAGGACTTGGATTGATTTGGCAAGAAGCTCCTCATCAATTCAAACAAACTCACTAAATGCTTCAATCTCATTCCTGTCTCTTGTATCGATTAAATAGGAAGAGAAATTGATGAAAAAAATGAGAGAAAGACAAAATTGACCAAGACTGCTCAATGAACAATGCAATCCCTACTATAGCTTTTCCTCCTCAAAAGTTAAAAAAATAGAAAGAAAATAGACCAGTTAGTGATGATGGAGAACTAGAGTTGAAAGAGAACTAGAGAGTTGAATATGATGGAGAGGAGATGAGGCGTGGTGGCGAATTGGCAATCGTGAAACAAAGGAGAAACGAAACAAATGGAACGGATGAAACGGAAGAAATAAAGTTGTCAATTATATTTTGTTGGTGAAATAAAACGACGTGGTATATAACTGATTCGGTTTTTTGATTAACTGAAATTTTCAAGAATCTAATTGAATACCAAATCAAAATTTTTGATTAATCGAACCGATAAAACCAAAAATAAAAAATTGTAAGAAATTCGGTTAATTGAATCGAATTTTTTTTAGTGTTCGGTTTAAGTTTGGTAAAAACCGAACTATGCTCTCCTCTAATTTTTGTACATCTTTTCTGATGAATGAAAAGTGATGGCGGCGACTGAGGAGCAGTCGCTAGCATGTGGAATGAAGTACAACAGACTCATTCATGGCGGCTCAAATCACAAAAGATGACTCATTCATTTGTTTATAATAAATGTTTTTCAAATAAAATCGCATTTTTATGCAAATTAATATCAGTTAAATAAAAAAAAAAACTAATAATTTATTATCGGTAATCCAACAAAAACTTCAAACAATATTGATTGAAGTCCAATTCAATTCAATTTTTTTATGAAAACTAAAATTCTCAACAAAAAAAAATAACCATTTCAATTAAAGGAACTTGAGTGTTAAGGAATGGTTGAATGAGTATTAGTTGTTCATAAGATGGCTCGCAGCTCATTTATTAAACGAGTTTGTATTTTTGGCTAAAATTCGACTCATTTGTTATTGAACCGAGTTTTTATCGAAAAACATCAAGTGACTCGCGAACAATTCGACTCGTTTACAGCTCTAAAAAAGGCTTACAAAGTTTAACTTAACACTTTTTGAACTAATTCAAAATTAAACCAAATTTTATTTCTTAAACTAATTTTTTTAATTAAATCATTGTCAACCTTAATTACTTTAGATTGAAGAATTCATCTAACAAAGAATATACTTTGACAAGGATTTACATAAAAATAAAAATTCTTTTTGTAATTAATAACAATTATGCATTTCAAGACACTTCACCTTTTCTTAGAACATATAAGTCTATTAAAAACAAAAGTAGTTGTTCTTTAATAAAAAAAATTGGTGAAAGACTTCATATTTTGAAACATTTACTTATAATATATTATTTTTAATTAATAGCATATAAATAAAAAATAAAAAACATTAATTTATTTTGAGATTATTATCTTATTAGCTAACAATTGTGGAGTATGCATTTTCAAAATTTTAAAATCCAAGAATCGCATAAGTGTTATACACGTATGTTTTTTGCATATCTTAATGTTACTATAATACTATTTTCACGTGACTTACGTTACAATAAATACTTAAATATATCGCAACTGTTTTTTTAATTATTGGGAAATTAGATACACGTTTACTTGCTAATCTTACTTTTATGGTACAAGAAAGGCTAATAAAATAACAATCAAAACAAAGATTTTGGCTAAACAAACTTCCTAAATTAATTTACCTTACAAATTATATAATCCTATTTTTTATCATATGGACAATTTGAGTATATTGAGGGCCACTGCTTATTTCCATTTTAATTGCTTATTTCCATTTTAATTTAGGCATAAAAGTTAATATGGCCTTTCGAGTTTCCAAATAATATACAGTCTTATATTTCATAAAAATAAATTTAAAACGGAAAAAAAATATAAGGTTAAGGGTCATGTTAAACACGCTCCAGCAACTAACCAACGGCTGGCACGTGCACAAGTGTCTGCTGTCCCACATTGCTTAAGGATCGTATTACACGTCATAATTTCCGCAAAATCCTTTTACTTATTATAAAATATAAAACTGCCACGTGTACCTCCAACGAGGACAGGAAATAAGCAGAATCAAGATGGATCTCCCTGTTTTCCTGACACTTTCAATAAGCAACGTCCGGTCTGGTGACCTGTTCCCAATTTCATCACAACTATGATCAAAACCGCTCAAATTAATGCAGATTTTCATTATTATCTTGAGCTAGATGGTATAAGATTAAAGCTCCCCTTTCGACACGTGTCCACCTACCTCGAGTACTACCTCCACCGAAAGTATCGCCTAATCCATCGCCAAAACAAAATCGTCAAATCGGTATATAAAATAACGCCTGTGGCGTTAAGTTATTCACATATCTTTAATCCCTTCTGTTCTTCGCTTGACACACGCCTTGATTACTTTGTTTTGTCTTCGTTTTGGAGTAAAATTAAATGGACAGTCTCACGCTCACCGGATTATTGAAACATATAGCCGGCGAATTCCCTCACCGACGGGCGGTGTCAGTTTCTGGCAAGTTTGATTTGACGCACTCTCAACTCAATGAACAAGTTGAATCCGCCGCTTCTCGCCTTGTTGCGGCCGGAATTAAGCCTGGCGATGTGGTTGCTCTCACTTTTCCTAACACTATCGAGGTTTGATTTAACCGAGTTCAATTTTTTTTTTAATTTTTTTTCTATTAAGAGAATTCGCGAAATTCCTGAAAATTGTTTTTACCTAATCTTATGATTTTTTTAATCGATGAAGGAAATGATGAAAATTAGTTATTAATTTTTTAAAATGGCTAATGGTTATGTATATTCAAATGTTTATTTTAGTTGTTCTTTGGTTGATTCTATATTCTTTTGAAAATCTTAAGATTCTTCAAATAGGTTGATTTTGATTTATTTGTCGTATATTTATGATAATTACAGTTTGTCATAATGTTTTTGGCCGTAATCCGAGCAAGAGCGACGGCTGCGCCACTTAACTCAGCCTACACCGCCGAGGAATTCGAGTTCTACCTATCAGACTCCGAGTCAAAGCTCTTGCTGACCCCACAAGAAGGCAATAGCTCAGCTCAAGCTGCTGCTTCTAAGCTCCAAATTCGCCACGCTACCGCTACACTATCTGGTGTCGACTCGGTAATTGCTCTCTCACTTCCCGAGTCAGGTGCAAACTCTACGACTCAGCTCACCAATGAGCCATCTGACATGGCTCTCTTCCTTCACACCTCTGGCACAACAAGCCGACCCAAAGGAGTGCCATTAACGCAACTCAATTTGGTTTCTTCTGTTCGAAACATAAAGGCAATATATAAACTCACTGAGTCAGACTCGACTGTCATAGTCCTGCCGTTGTTTCACGTCCATGGATTAGTTGCTGGATTGCTGAGTTCACTCGGAGCCGGAGCCGCGGTGACTCTGCCAGCGGCTGGCCGATTTTCAGCTTCAACATTTTGGCAAGATATGGTCAAATATAAGGCCACGTGGTACACTGCAGTCCCCACTATCCATCAAATCATACTAGATCGCCACTTCAATAACCCAGAACCCGCTTACCCAAATCTCCGATTCATCCGGAGTTGTAGCGCCTCCCTTGCACCGGTCATGTTGGCTAGACTAGAGGAAACTTTTGGCGCGCCTGTATTAGAAGCATATGCAATGACGGAGGCGACCCATTTGATGTCATCAAACCCGTTACCCGAAGATGGTCCACACAAATCCGGCTCAGTGGGAAAACCCGTATGCCAAGAGATGGCTATATTGGATGAAAATGGCGTGGCACAGGCAGCAAATGCCAGCGGTGAGGTGTGTGTAAGGGGTCCAAATGTGACTAGGGGTTACAAAAATAATCCAGAGGCAAATCGGGTGGCATTTCAATTCGGGTGGTTTCATACCGGCGATCTCGGGTATCTTGATTCGGATGGTTACTTGCATTTGGTGGGCAGGATTAAGGAGCTTATTAACAGAGGAGGTGAGTTGCGTAATTAATTTTGTATTTTGTCTTAGTCTTTAACTCCAATTGTGGAGATGGACAGTAGCCTAATTGATTGACATGAAAAAAACTCAAATTGCAGCTTCAAAGTCATTTTCACGTCCCTCGCAGCTTTCATATGGAGTTTACCCTGGCACACCACACAAACAAAGCTACTTTAAAATTTTACGTTTTAACTTTAAATCAATGAATTGAATACAGAGCATTAATTTGGTTTTATAGTAACCATTCCTTTTAGAAAGCATCTTTTAACCATTCACAAAAGTTAGATTATGTTAATTTTTTTTTTTTTTTCATATGTAGAAGGAAATATTGGTAATATAGTTGCCAAGTGGGTTCGACTTTAAAAGATAACCTTTGCGTGGTAGATATGCAATCTCTTAGTATGATCAACCATTGTTTAATTTTTCTTTTGATAAAAATTTACAGGTGAGAAAATATCACCAATTGAAGTGGATGCAGTTCTTTTGTCCCATCCAGACATTGTCCAAGCAGTTGCATTTGGAGTCCCTGATGACAAATATGGTGAAGAGGTAAGATCACCATACTATTTTTTCTTAAATTACAAGTATGTTAATTATAAAAACATTAAAAATCCTCTACAAGACGCATGCTTTTGGATCTCATTTTGGTACTATTGTAATGGAAGCATATACCAATAATTAATTTGAGTTGGGTAATGGGTTTACTTACGTGATTTGACATGCACTTCCAAATGTAGGGTAATGAATATGTGAGAATTGTAGTTGGGCAGACATTTGCCTTCACGTTGATGGAAAAGGACTCGTATCAAAAATAATGCATGAACATTTTATGATGACTCACTAGGATTACGACGTTTGTAGGTCAAGAATGTGTCATTTGTCATTTCACTTAACTTTAGCTTATTGGCCTCTGGTTATATTTAAGATTTTGCCTCAACTAGAATTAGCATTTTATACTTATTAATTCATGGTTTTTTTGGTCAAATGTAGATAAATTGTGCAATAATACCTAGAGAAGGATCAAATGTTGATGAAGCAGAGGTGTTGAGGTATTGCAAGAGGAATTTGGCAAGTTTCAAGGTCCCTAAGAAGGTTTTCATCACTGACAGTGATTCTCTACCAAAGACTGCAAGTGGGAAAATCCAACGAAGACTTGTTGCCGAGCACTTCCTAGCTCTAATTTCAGCTGCTAAAGTTCCCAAGTTTGGTGCTTAAAAAACATACTTTAGGCGGAGCCACTTATGGCCATAAATGAATTTTAAAATTATGTATTTTTTCCTCTTTTTTGGATGGAGATTAGGTATAATTTATCATTCTGTAACTTGATTATTTATTTATAATCTCGACTGGGTATGTTGATATCCTTATAGGAAATTGGCATTCATTCAAAGCTAAACATTATAACAAGAGAAGGATCAATTCCCAAAAAATCAAATAAAACTTGCTCAAAACTGTTTAAACCAATAATCAGAGTTGCTCGATGACAATCTTCAGTCGGAGCAATTTGCCATAAGTCGGAACTTAAAACATAAACCCACTACAATAAATTATATCCGCAATTAATTGATAACCATTTACTGGCAGTAAACATTTCACCTACGCTGCTATACCACAAAAAACACCAAACAAAACATTGCAACCTCTTTTTTTTTAAACTAAGAAAATATGGCAACCTCACAATCCAAGCTCCCAAATAAGGCATTCAGGTACATAAAAGAAAAATATAAATCCACAGTATTTCATAATAACCCGACACTAATTAAACCTACTCCTGAATCTCCTCCTCATCCTCGTAGTCCTCATAACCTTCCTCATCAGCTGTTGCATCTTGGTATTGTTGATACTCAGAAACAAGATCGTTCATGTTACTCTCTGCTTCAGTAAACTCCATCTCATCCATACCTTCTCCTGTGTACCAGTGCAAGAAAGCCTTCCTGCGGAACATAGCAGTGAATTGTTCGCTTACCCTGCGGAACATTTCTTGAATTGAAGTGGAGTTTCCGATGAATGTTGAGGCCATCTTCAAACCAGTAGGAGGGATGTCACAGACTGTAGATTTAACATTGTTAGGAATCCACTCAACAAAATAAGATGAGTTCTTATTTTGAACATTAATCATCTGTTCATCAACTTCTTTTGTGCTCATTTTTCCACGGAACATAGCAGAAGCTGTCAAATAACGGCCGTGACGAGGATCGGCAGCACACATCATGTTCTTGGCATCCCACATTTGTTGAGTTAGTTCAGGCACAGTAAGGGCCCTGTACTGCTGTGACCCACGAGATGTGAGTGGAGCAAACCCAACCATAAAGAAGTGCAGACGAGGAAAGGGGATAAGATTCACAGCAAGCTTTCGTAAATCAGAGTTAAGTTGACCAGGGAAACGAAGGCAGCATGTCACACCGCTCATTGTGGCAGAAATAAGATGGTTTAGGTCTCCAACTGGGATTAAAATAAAACTACTTGTTAGTTTAATGGTTTAGAATTGATCCAAAACAGCATTCATATGTGTAAATTAAGTCAAACCTTGCCAAGGCACTTCAGTACACTTTAATATATACAATTTTAGACAGATTGTTGCAGGGTGCTTAATATATAGAGAGATGAAACAACTAAGGATGTTAACAATATAGCTAAAGAAGAGATAATTAATTCTGTTTAATGCTCATTGAAAAATCATCCGCATCTTTAAAACAAGTGCAAAACAATGAATCTGCCACTCAAAGCTATTCTCACCATATGCAGAATGTGCAGCGATCACTGTTAACTGAAAAGAGGCATGAATGAGCAATAAGTAGTATGGATCCAAACAATTCAATTTCAAAAGAATGAACTGCAATCAGTTGCAACTACATGAAATAAACTAATCATTTTGCTCGACTTCAGAATCAAAAAGGAATATTATTGATCCCAACACTTCAAAGAAACAGTACTTGACATAATCAAATAAAAAGGAAAGCAATTAGATACAAGAACAGAAAGATTACCACGTTAAAGGATGATGTGTTATAAAACCAGAGTATAATTTCAAGATTTATTGGAAATGCAGGAAACTTACAGCTAGGCGTAGTTAGCTTGAGAGTTCGGAAACAAATATCATATAAAGCCTCATTATCCAAAACCATGCACTCATCAGCATTTTCAACCAGCTGGTGAACAGAGAGTGTTGCATTATATGGTTCAACAACAGTGTCAGACACCTTTGGCGATGGGAACACAGAGAACGTGAGCATCATTCTGTCAGGGTATTCTTCTCTGATCTTGGAAATGAGAAGGGTTCCCATTCCTGATCCGGTACCACCTCCTAAAGAATGACAAACCTGGAAACCTGCAATAGTTCAAGCAACTTATCAGAACCCAAACTCATAAATAAGAGAACAAAAGCACCAAACAGTGGTGAAATTCAAAATTAAACCACAAACAGAAGTCACAGACATCAATTCGGAAGTTGGATGCAGAAATCTCCAATATTATAAATTCTAATTATAAGGAATTGCAAAGAAAGTAAGCTCGTTTCAAAGAGATAATAGCGACATCAGAAAACCTAAAATTATATATTTGAAAACCAGCAAATGAACATCAAAATCAGACTCCAAATTTAAGCTTGAAATTTGTGGTTTGGGAGGCCAATTTATTTTCCTTTTAGAACTCTCAAAACTCTCCATCCATTATCACACAGATCAAGGAGACCAAATGTAAGAAAGCAACCAAACTTAGCACTAAGAAAGTGCACTCCCGCACAGCTCCAAAATTATAGGCCATAATACAGGTTATGATCTAAAAATCGTCTTCAAATTACTACAAAGACCAACGCACAATGAAAGGATATATATCATAGACTCTTAAAATCTATCAGATCTACAGATTGAACGAACAAATAAAATTCAAAAGATACTAACACAGCAGAATCAAACATTTCTTCAAACGACTAAAAGAACTACCAAATGCTATCAATTATTAAAGAGTTTATAATAAGCAAAGGAAGCTAGAAGCTACTTTATACTGACTAGAAGAAACAACATAACATTAACTAATTGCTCTACGGTAACAGTATTTACCTTGCAAGCAATCACAATTCTCGGCTTCCTTCCTAACAACGTCGAGCACAGAGTCAATCAACTCAGCTCCCTCAGTATAGTGTCCCTTGGCCCAGTTGTTTCCGGCACCAGATTGGCCGAAAACAAAGTTATCTGGCCGGAATATCTGTCCATACGGACCAGATCTCACACTGTCCATAGTTCCAGGCTCCAGATCCATGAGGACAGCGCGCGGAACAAACCTTCCACAACTAGCTTCATTGTAGTAAACATTCACTCGCTCGAGTTGAAGCTCGTTGTCCCCGTGGTACCTTCCGGTGGAATCAATTCCGTGCTCGGCGCACACCACCTCCCAGAACTTAGCCCCGATCTGGTTGCCGCATTGGCCACCCTGGATGTGCAAGATCTCACGCATTTTGATTTGAGCGGTTAGTTCTTTGAAAAGAGAGAGTGAAGTTAGAAGGTGGTGAGAATAGAGAGAGAGGTCTTGAAATGCGATATGGGGAAATGGAAGAAAGATAAAGGGGATTATATAGTTCAAAGATGACGAAAGGGGTTTTCTATAGTTATTTTGAGTAATAGTTAACGGGAAATATGACGGACGTTTGGTTTTAGTGGGAATTTAAAATTTGAAATTTGGGAAAAAAACCTCTAAACGTTTGGTTTTTGTAATCTTAACTCGGATTAGTTAAGACTTAAGTGGAGAAAGACGTTACAGAAACCCAAGCGCAACGAAGGAGAGTGAAAGAACGCGCTTAGGCATCTGGATAAAAGGAAATAGGAATATCTGCTGCGCCTGCGCACATGAAAGTGGCTGAGGAGCACGTGATGATGGTCATGTGATTGACACCAAAGTACAGAAATTCATTAAAATCTTTTCTTGTTGGCCAAACACTTGGGATAGAAATTAAACCGGACAACCCAACCGGCCCGTGTCATGGACCACCTTAATCTTTATTTTTTTTTTCTTACAAATTTTAATTTCATACAGAAGTTTACAGAATTGTAGTGTCTCTATCAAGTTTTAGGGAAAAAAACAGGTTGTATTTACGTATTTTTAGCATAAAACGAAGAAATATAGTGGAAAAAAATAATGTTAGGTGGAAATAAGTTAAAAAATAGATTATAAATATGAGCAGTAGTTAAATAGGTAGTGTGAAATGCTAGGTGTGATGGGTTATCTAAAACTAGAAGATGAGGGGTGGACCATAGGAAGCTTGTGTTTTGTAGACTCATAGCTGTAAAGAAAAGTGATATTGGCTTTTGGAAAAACACAATTGACAAAAAGAGAAGCAATGTAGTCATCAAATCTATAGGATTATTGGGTGTGAAGTATCCAAACCCTTCTTCTTCAATCAAACGCTAGGAGGATGGGGTGGCGGCTCAGCGATTAACATCCTTCTCCTATGGCCTACTCTGTTCCGGTTTGAGACTCTAAACCCTTTTTCATGATCTTTGATTAAAAAAAAATGCTAGATTTTCTGTTTTTTTTTTTAATTATTGTTTTGCAATTTTTATTTGGGTGAGTACAGGTAGTGAATCAGCAATTTATATCATTTAAAAAATTATTAATCTCAAGTAATCCATTTCAGCCTTTCTATTTGGTGCAATTATACTAAGATTAAGATTCTGTTAAAAGCAACATGACAACACCTACATGATTACATTTATAAATATTCTATTCGTTTTAAAATATAAACTTTTTTCTCATTACATATTTTGAAAAAAAATTAAAATTCATCAAATTTATAGTTAACTTTTATTTAAATTGTTCATAATACTCATATTTTAATATATTTAAAATACTCACTTGAAAAAGTAATTATTTAAAATAAATAATATATATTAATTATATAAATTTAAAAAGAGAGAAATAAAAAGTAATGTTATATTTTATAAGGGAACAATAATAAAACTTTTGGCGGCCCAACTGTTGAAACTGCTACCAAATGGCAGTTTGCAATAATGGAAATGTTGATGTGTTAATAATAATATGTCATTCAATTATTGCTAATTCTTGTTTCTTTAATTATTTTTTAGTACTGTACCAAGAATATGCAGATTCTTAGAAGGTGTTTTATGTACAAAATGCAAAAAATTTTAATCATTAAGTTCATATAAACTCAAGTTCAAAACGGTGTCTATCTAATTTTGAAAAGTAATTACTGTTTGTTAGCTGGCTTCTTTTTTGGCTCATGGATTTTTGGCCCATGGATATAAAGTTACACTAAAATCCAGCCCCAACTCGGGTTGTTTAACACCTCGAGCGAGTTTTCGTTTCGGACATTGTTAACACTTGATTTTGGTCCTAAAGAATCCAGTGATGATGATCGAATTCGACATCAAGAATTTCCGAGTTTCTAAGTAAATTGATTTTTCGCTAACTGAAATTCTTATGAACATTATAATCTTTTCAAACCATAATTTTCAAATCAGATTTCGACCTTTTTTCAATGTTCTCCAATTACAGTATTTCGATCTATGTAATTTTTTTTCTAAATTAAATTAATTTTAATTAATTAATTAATTTATCATTGAATCAAACCTAATTTTTCTAAATTAATTTATTTTTGGTTTCAAATCAAACCAAACTACAAAACGTTGTTGTCATGGTATTTGAGTGATTTTTGGATAAACAATTCCATCCATCTTTTAAACAATAACTTCGATTTTGATACTTATTTTTGGTTTTTGTGCTATCATTTTCAATATACACGTTTTTTAAATTTGAATAACACAAATTATCACTCGCAAATTTAAAGTGTTAACTATTTGTTTTACTTAAATTTTTTATGTATTTAGCCAAAATCTAACCGAACTTAATTGAGGAAAATATACAAAAGAACATATTACATTATTTTTTTTCTAAAACCAATAGGTAATGTTTCTTATTCTTCTTTTTCTTTTAAAATATGATTAGTCTTATTCACTGTTTTTTTTTTTTTTTTTTTCATATCACGAACAATTGTAAGCAGTGTCACCTTTATAACAACTTTACCTCTATATTTATAATATTATACTTGCATGAAGTGCCACCAATTGATAGCATCACCATCATGATCGAAAAAATCTTACACCGTTGAGACAAGGAACTCGTTCCTAGGCTGCAAGGAACCAAGCCGAGTCGAGTATTATGTAGCTCGAACTCGGCTCGTGTTAAATTTTACGAACTCGAATTGAGCTTGTGTTCGAGCGAATACCAAATCATTCACGAACAGTTCGATTCGTTTACAACCCTACTCGTACCATTTGGCCGTCTAAGTAGCAAAAACCGAGGATAAAAAAAAAAAAAAAGGCAAAAACTCCCAATTGAATTTCCGACCACCATTAACGGTTTTAGGTGCTAATTTGACACCATTGGATTCATTTCAAATCCCTTTTTCTTTTGATATAAATACCCATTATGATCATCATTTTTGGTTGTTAGAAAACACGTATCCCAATAATTTTTTTTCTTATTTCCGCCAGTTAAATGTGAATAAGGTGATAACATATTTGGAATAGATACTAAATTTCGATTTCAATGATGTAAATTTTTTTTCCTTGATAAAATTTTGATTTTCAAGCGTGCCATAAATTCTCTTTTCCATGACAAAAAATAAAAATAATAAAAATAAAAAATAAATATAATATAAATAAAAATAAAAAATAAATTAAACACTAAAAAAAAATTTCAAAAAAAATTTCAAAAAAAATGTTAACGTAATTAAAAACAAATAAAAACATTATAAACACATTAAAAATAATCATAAAGATAAATAGCAGTTGTATGGAAATAAAAATAAAAATTAAAAAGTATAAAAATGCCTATTTTGTAATTACATGAGCATACTAAAATTAAGATCGCTTATTACCAAATTATTTTTATAAAAAGTGTCCTAATGTGTTCATTAACATTTTTATGTGTAATTTTGTAAAAATCTCTTAAATTTAGGTGTCTTTGTGATTCCATCCAAATTACTATTCTTCTAGAAAAAAACACATCGGAAGCAGAGAATTTCAATAGAGACGGACGCAGCCAATAACCTATTAAACTGTAAAACCCTTACTCCCCCTCCCCGTCCCCAACACGGGCATGGCCAGCACCCGACTCCGATTCAGAGCTAACTTCTCCTAACTTGGTTCTTGTCTGCAACTGTATCTTCCCAATACGCATTCAAGGTATCAGTGAATATGGTGAGCCAGAGACAGAGACTAGCTCGCAAACGTTTCAGAGAAGCGAACCCAGAGCTATTCCCTAAGCCAGAGCCAACTCCGCCAAAAGACCCAGATAAGAAGGAGAAAAAGAAGAGCAAGTTCAAGCGAAAAAGGTCCGATTCCCAAGCAGCCAAAGACCCAAACCAACCCGATCGGAAAAGGTTTAATAAACACCCATTTAGAGTCCCTGGCATGAAGCCTGGTGAAAGTTGTTACATATGCAAGGCCAAGGACCATATCGCCAAGCTTTGTCCTGAAAAAGCCGAATGGGAGAGGAACAAGGTCTGTGTCTGTTTAAGTAGTAGTTTTTTATTATTTTCAACTGGTTTTATATGGGTATTGAATCGATGATGAAGAAAACAGTAGAGTTTGTAATTCCATGATTTTTAATATTGAAATGTCGGATGGCTTCGAGTTTCAGATTATTTGTGCTAAATTTAGAAAGTTGTGAACTTTAGATAGAGGCTTTGTCAAAATAAACAAGTACTATTGGTAATGTCTGTAGTAGTAGACTGATAGTGGTGGTTTTATGCGGTTCGCAGATATGTTTGCTATGCCGGCACAGAGGCCATAGCCTGAAGCGTTGCCCTAACAAACAGAATGAGACTATTGATAAGAAATTGTGCTATAATTGTGGGGAAAGTGGTCATTCTCTATCAAAATGCCCCAAGCCTCTCCAAGATGGTAACTTTCGAACTTTGTTTCTATATATAATACAATTATTTTTCTCATTTCAAAACTTTCTTTGGTGCAAATTATGTGATGGTTAGTTTGTCTAGGTGCTTGGCTGTTCTATCACATCATACATTACAATTGGCGTGAGACTAAATATGCTGCTAATGAACTTAATTTTTCCTCAAATCATTTCATACAATGCCTTAAATCTTTTGTTGTTTTTATGAATCATGATAATTTTTCTGGGAATTTCAGGAGGAACTAAATTTGCCAATTGCTTTATTTGTAATGAACAAGGACATTTAAGCAAGGAATGTCCTAAAAATACTCATGGGATATACCCAAAGGTAAATACAACTTCATTTTTGTGCATGGCTTTATTAAAGTTTGTGGGCTACAATGCTTTTTGAGCATGGATGCGGAACTAGATTCTTAGTACTTTGACCTGTACTGATTTGTTTTTTCAGCTGAATTTTCTAAATTGCATACTGCTGACATTTTGCACGTGTTACAGGGCGGGTGCTGTAAAATATGCGGTGGCGTGACACATTTAGCAAAAGACTGCCCTGAAAAGGGAAAGCGAGGTTTTCTTGGCCCTGGTAGAGAAAGTAAGGAACAAAAATTTCTCACTGTTACAAAAATTTATGTCTTATAAGATTGCATTGAAATGAGAAGTGAAAGATGTTTAGGCTGTGATCATTTCCTTTGCACATCCCCGCATTTATTCAAAACTTCAATATTCCATAAAGATCTGTGAAGTATAGAAATGGGGATCAGTTTCATGTTCTGTGGAGTGCCTTGACTGATCAAAGTTGTTCATCCTCTATAATTCGGGAGAGCAACTATGTATATGCCATGCTGATGTGATGTCAAAAGACATTTTCATCTGCTTAATGAAATGTGAATTACATACACATCAAATGTTTATGCATGGACTGAGAAAAAGTCAGGGAAAGAGGAAGAAAAATATTGCATGTGAATAATTTTGAGCTTGATTTTCAAAGAAAAAAAAAGAGCTTGTCTAAAAATTCAACCCCGGGAAAGCTTTTCATTTTAAGCTTTTCCTGCAAAGCTTTCTGTACACGCATGTCTCAAAGATGTGTTTTGTTTCATGTTTTAGTAAATGAGATCTGATATTTTTGCTTAACGACTCAATTTTCGTTTTTCAGCTATTGGAGAAGTAGAAAGGCCAACCCCAAAGCTAACGAAGTTTGTGAGTGGCGACGAATTAGATGATGATTTTGTGATAGAAAACAAACCAAAAGAAAAGGCATCTGATGCGAAAGATGGTAATGCAAAGTCAAAGAAACAAGGGCACAAAGTAGTGAACTTTGCAGGGTAGAAACTGTACCTTCCGGATGAAAGACATGAGCTTTATTACTCAATTTTGTAGTTGATAGTTTTACATGGGATTAGATAATTATTTGGTTGTGTAACGAAGTTATAGAACTTTATTGTAAAAACCAAACATGTTCAATGTTTGTACAAGTCATATTGTTCTCATGCAATATTTCTGATCAATCAACTTAATTCTGAATTTTACCTTTATGAAAATTGTGAATTTTTAGTTAAAAATACATAAATAAAAATGAAAGGTTGACGAAGAGGTCAAGCAGTAAGGACGTGGCAATAGCAATGGGTGTGGACATAAAGAGTTTTGGAAGGTTAAAGAAGTCTCAACCCTTGTTTTTGACCTCAAAACTCTCTTCTTCCTCCTTATTTTTCTCATCTCTGAATATTAATGGATCCCAAAATTAAGGATCTCTCCCTCTTCTCTTTACCTAAGTTCCAATTTCCCATTTCTCTTCTTCATTCGTTTCTGCCAAAACCCAAAAAAAGGCCTGGCTTTCATAGCTGACCTGCAAACATGGTATGATCTCTTTTCCTTCATTTTATTAATCCATATGGAATAGCATTAACTCGAATCTTCTTTTTAACGCTTTTGAATTTTCTAATGATTATCAAAAATGTCGAAAACAGGCGAATTCGGCGTCTGGAATGGCTGTTCATGATGACTGTAAGCTCAAGTTTCAGGAACTAAAAGCAAAAAGGAACTACCGATTCATAACTTTCAAGATTGAAGCTCAACAAGTTGTTGTAGACAAACTTGGAACTCCTGATCAAACCTACGATGATTTCTGTGCTTCTCTTCCTGCTAATGAATGTCGTTATGCTGTTTTTGATTTTGATTTCACCACCAACGAGAATTGTCAGAAAAGCAAAATTTTCTTCATTGCTTGGTCCTTTTCTTCTTCTTCTTTGTTCTTTCAAATTTCTGTTTTTTCTGTTACTATTGCTGATGAAATATTGTAATCTTATGATAGGTCTCCTGATACTTCAATGGTGAGAATGAAGATGGTTTATGCAAGCTCCAAAGACAGATTCAAGAGAGAACTAGATGGAATTCAGGTTGAATTGCAAGCAACCGATCCAAGCGAAATGAGTTTTGATATTATAAAATCTCGAGCAATTTAGACACTGGATGATTGATTTTATTTCTTCATTCTGCTTCTTCTGATTCTGACATTTCTGTTAGAATCAGAAATTGTTTTTATTCCATCCTTTTCTTTTTTCAAATTTTCGTTGCAATGGGGTTTTATATTAACCCCTTTTTCTAGTTTGGTTGATGTAATTTGCATACTTATGCATACTGTTGTTTCTCTTGAGACATAATTTTGGATTTTTGTTTCTCTTTTTAACAAAAATGTAATAGGATTTTTAGCTTCATATACTCATTATGGGAAATTTTCCTCTTGTTAATCATTTATTTTCTTCATGTTTCAGCTTTTGAAATCATTAATTAGTTAACCGATCAAATGCAGTACATAGCCTGAGCCACACTTTATTCAAGAATCTGAAATAAGCATGCCTTCATGGCTTCAAATACAGTAGTGAGCCGAAAATGCCCCAGAAACCAACCACAAATCAGACCACCAAACCTAGGTCAAACTCATATTATTTGTTCCATCTTCTCCTTCACTTGCATTGTCACTGTCTACTACTGGAATCCCACCTCCACTGCAATTTATTGCGAGTGGTGGCCTGCAAAGACTGTTGCTTCTTCTATTCTTTTCTTTGGTGCAGCTGGGCCATCCTGGACTTCAACCAGAGACCTTGCCCGTGAACTAAATCATCGCGATGAGGCTGGATGCATTTAAGCTCTGGAGTTGAGGGCTTGATGGAATTTCTCCTGACAGGTTATTGTAAGACAGATTCAAGTTGCTCAAGAAATGCACATGCTTACAGGAATTTTACCTGAAATTTGGTTTCTTTGAAAGATCAGCTGATTCTAGCTCCTGCATATCACCAATGTTCTTTGGGATCTCACCTGACAAATTATTTTCGGACAAATTCAAAAATCGCAATCCCAAAAGAGCAGTTATTTCATCTGGAATATGTCCTGAGAGCATGTTGCTTGAAAAGTCCAAGCTGGTTACCAATGCTAAAATGCTATCATATTCAGCTTCTCTTCCTTTTGTTACCACATAGGCATTCTCCACAACCCATTCATAAAAATACATATTCGCAATGAAATAAGGGATGTTGCTGCGTGAACTACAAACTCTGGCCATGGCTGTAAAGTTAGCTAGGCATTTAGGTATTGCTCCCGATAAAAGGACCAAAAGGGGATTCAGCATAAAAGCTATAAAATAAAACAAAAAAAAAAAAAGCTATTTCATTGACTTAAATTAACCTATCAAAGGTGAAACAAAACCAAACAAAATAAGAATAATCTAAAACAAACTATTTAACAAGTGAAACTATCAAATGCAATTCGCAAACGGAGCCACACTTTATTTAAGAATCTAAAATAAGGATGCCTCCATGACTTAAAATATAGTATTGAGCCGAAGATACCCCAGAAACCAACCACAAATCCAACCACCAAGCCTATGTAAAACTCATCTACTTTTGTTCCATCATCTTCCTTTTCACTTCCATTGCCTTTGTCTATTGGAATCTCACCTGTACTGCAATTTTTCGTGAGCGGAGACCCACAAAGACTGTTGCCTATAAAGCTGGACGCATCTAAGCTCTGGAGTTGGGTGCTTGATGGAATTTCTCCTGACAAGTTGTTGTAAGACACATTTAAGTAACTCAAGAAATGAATATTGGTCATGCTGGCCGGAATTTCACCTGAAATTTGGTTTCTTGAAAAATCAGCTGATTCTAGCACCCCCATATCGCCAATGTTCCTTGGGATCTCTCCTGTCAAATTATTTTCAGACAAGTTCAAATATCGCAATCCCAAAAGTTTAGTTATTTCCCCTGGAATGTGTCCTGATAGCTTGTTGACTGAAAAGTCCATGCTGGTTAAAAGTGCTAAAATTCTATCATATTCATATTCTCTTCCTTTTGTTACCACATATGCACTCTCCAAAATTCCTTCAAAAGAGAAAGAATAATAGCCAGAAATAAAATAAGATATCTTGGTGCTTCTATCAGATACTTTAACCATGGCTGTAAGATTAGCAACACATTTCGGGATTGGTCCTAACAAATCATTGTTAGCAAAATCCAGTATCTGAAGAGAAGTGAGCCTGCAAATCTCTAAAGGAATTTCTTTATTGAACTTATTGGAGCGAAGGTTAAGAGCCAGTAGACTTGGAAAACTACTCCCCATCCAGGTCGGTATCTTTCCGAAAAGATAATTATCTGCAAGGTCCAGAGCCAATAAATTTGTACAGTTCCCAAGAGAAGCAGGAATTTCTCCATAAAGGTTATTGTTGCGCAATTGGAGAGAATTCAGGCCTCTTAAATAACCTACAGAGCTTGGTACTTTTCCTGTGAGGTTATTGTTCCCTAATTTTATGACTTTCAGTGATTGCCAATTCAACCAACAGTCTGGAATTTCACCTGCTAACTCATTTCCTTCAAGACTAAGAATTTCCACTGAAAGACTCGAGTGACATAAAAATTGAGAAAGAGAACCTGAGAGAAAATTGTACGAAAGATCTAAGAATGTTATATTTGCTACAATACTAGGTACAGGACCCTGGAATTGATTGGATCCAAGAGCAATTACAGGTGATATCATTCTACCGAAACTCATATTTTTCGGAAGCATGCCATGGATTTGGTTGTGAGTGAGGTTCAGATATCCGATGTGAGTAGTTAAATTCCAAAACCAATTGGGTATGTTATCTGCAATCCCAGTGCAGGATAGATCAAGGAACCCAAAATTATCTTGAGATTGGAGCCAGATTGGAAATTTAGGTCCCAGATTCCAGTGTCTCAATCCTAAAATTTTGAGAAGAAATGGAGGAACCCAGGCAGGACTAACCTGTAAACTGAGAAGATTATTGGAGGCTAACAAATCTGTCAAACTAGTTAGACTCGCAAAGTGAAGTTCAGACACAACTCCCTGCAGCTTGTTATCAGAAATGTCAAGTGTTTGTAAATTTGATAGGTTCCCAATGCTTAAAGGAAGAGTTCCAGTAAGTTGATTACCAGCCAAATCAACATTTATCAAGGAAGATAATCTTCCCATAGACTCAGGAAGAGGACCAGAAATGGAATTATCTGCTAAATAAAGATACTGGAGATTTTTCAATTGTCCAATTTCGTTAGCTATGTGACCCGAAAAGTTATTTGTGCTCAGCCACAATCCCTGTAAACTATGGGAAATGCAACCAGAAAAGCTTTTGAAAACTTGTGAGATATCTCCTCTTAAGTTATTGTCTCTGAGTCGGATGATTTGCAAGTTACACAGATTTCCTATGGTTTGGGGAATTGTCCCTTCAAGCGCAGTATCTGATGAACTGAATGTAGAAAGTGAAGCTAAGTTCCCAATTCCACTAGGGATTTCACCTTGTACATTGGTTGAGGAAAGCTCAAGATATTCAAGATTTGTCAAATTGAAAAGCCATTCAGGTATGGTGGAATTGGTAAGATTGAATCCTTCAAGATCCAGTTTTCTCAAAGCAGTCATATTCTGGAAACTTGACGGTAGCGGACCATCAAAGCGATTGGAAAACAGATCCAGGATCATAAGAGAAGTCAGGTTGTTGAAATAATTGGGTATTGGACCTTTAAAGTAACTTCCACTAAGATCAAGAGAAGTAAGAGCATTGAGAGTGAAAATCCACATGGGAAAAGAAATGCCAAAGCTATTTTCAGAGATATCAAGAACTGACAGAGATGTGAAATTAACTCTGGATAGAGAAGGAATGACAAAAAGATTGCAGTTATTCAAGTGCAATTCTAGTAAAGAAGGAAGAGTGTTCACTAAGAGCAACCAGTCTGTTGCTGCTGTCAGATTCACACAGCTTAAATCTAGGTAATCAAGTGAAGGTAAAAGTGAAAGCCAATAAAGATTTTCAACATTTAGCTTAGCTTTAATCCTAGAACAGTCGCCTTGTATCCTAAGATGGTGTAGATTTGAAAGATTTCCAATCTGATGGGGGATTAATCCCTGAAATCCAGTATCACAAAGATTAAGATAAGTTAGACTTAGCATAGAACCAATAAAGCTTGGAATTGAAAGATTTCCATCTCCAAAATCGTTGTAGCTTAAGTCCAGGTAATTCAGATGCTTCAAATCCACAAGAGAAGGGCTTATGGTGCCTTGCAACTTGGACCTTTTAAATGTAGCATAAGGAGTTTTTAGATGGTCCAAAGGGTTAGCGAGGTTGAGATCTATGACATGGCCAGTTAAATTGTTGCAGACAATTCCATTCCACTTGCAGCAATCCATTTCTGCAGATGACCAAGAAGACAATCTACCAGAAGAATCTTTCAGATGTTGTTTAATGCGTAGAAGTGCTTGTCTCTCACTATCAATACATAAAACATTTCCATTGCCATAACAAGGGCATATGTGAACCATTGTTGTCAATGTGAACAACAGAACGAATAGAATATAATAAACACTCATGATTCTGAGTAACTGATTTTAGAAAGCACAATTATCTGCTATTTAATGCAAGTTTTTAATGTGGCCGTCTAAATATTATCAAGCAACCACATCCAGTCAGACATTGCTGAAAATGTAAATAAACGAATAGTCAAAACCAGAAGAAAAAACCAAGCGAAAGAATCCAAGAAGAAAAAGACAAGCCAACTAGCAATTCCAAATTCCTTATTTACGGTTGTTTAATAGCAGGACAGATGCATTCGATTCAGTAATAGCACAATATTATAAAGGCATTGACTTCAGTATATTTAGAAAAAGAATATGTCAATCGAAATTGACTGGGTAAATGCATTAATGACTTCCCAATGAATTGGATTAAGAGCAAGCAAAATGTAAGAAGGGTACCAAATTCATAAACACGAGTAGTTGATGTATTTTACTAGCATCGATGATCGATCCAAGAGCCGAAAATCTGCCATTGCAGAATTATTGCACCAGCTGAATAGCTTCTTGAAACGTACATCCTGTGAGAAATATCGTCATATGTGGAATATGAAAAATAGTTCACAATCACATGTCCAGTCTAAAATAATTAGGGCTTTCCGATTCAACAATGCCCATATTACTTACCAAATTGCGGGCGGATGGATTGGCGCATGGTGGCGGACGAGAGAGATTAGTCTAACAGCGGAGAACAACCGTATTGTTTCTCTGCATTTCTGCTGGGGATGGAACCTTTTCCCCTTGAAACTGCTCCTAATTATATAGCGGAAACGAACTGTTCATTTCAATGTTTCTAACTAGAATAAAAAATCAATCTCTTGATTTCGGTTTGATTCTGATTATGTTCATTTGATTTCAAACTAAGTAAAAGATTCTAATGGATTTATTTAAGAAACTTTTATTTACTAGCAAGCTCACAGAAAGAACAATACAATTACAGAAGGCAAAATGACAAAAAATGCTCTAAAATTTAAACCTAAACTCCACTAAGTCAAGTTGGTTTGATTGCTCCAGTATTCATTTTCCCATAATTCTACCAGCTTCAAACCATTTGCTTTTCTCCTTAAAATGGCAAGAAGAGAAGAAGGATCATAAGGAGGAGGCATCTTGCAAGGACTTGTTTCTGCTGGACCTTTCACCATTGATTCCACCATAAACTTCTTTTCTGATTCTTCAGATGGGCAAACCATTATTTCTGAACAAAGTTCAGTAGCATTTTGGGGTATAGTTGGCTTAAATGTCAAAAGCTTAGCATACTCATTTAAGAGATGAAACATATAATCATATACATAATCCATCTTCAACTCATTTTGAATGAAATCACTAGCAGCTTTTCCAATTCTCTGTGCCTGAGACAAAACAGAAGTTTCAGAAAAATATTCTTTAAAGAAAAATCAAGCAACTTTTCTGATCTAAATTTGTTTTGGGTCATTTACAAATTACCTTTTCCTTGTGGGTATTTCCCCATTCAACTGCAAACTTGATAGATTTACATTTATCATCTTCCTTTATGGGCCAATAATGTTGAATTGGCATCAAACCTCTTGTAAAGAAATCGTAGTAATGGGGTTTCACTCTCAGAGTAACTGAATCACAAGCAAGAATATACTTTTGGCTAACTGACCAAGCTGACCCTTCGATATAGATTTTATACCTGAAAGCAATTCAATTGTTCATTTTCAAAGATGAGTAAATCAAATCATCTGAATCACAAGCAAGAATATACACTTTTTTCACCTGTGGATGCATTGATTTGCTAATTCTGATTGCTTGTATCCTTGTTGTGCTTCTTTAGCCCAATCCTGGAATGGTGAAATCATAATAAATTAAAACTGGAGACAGAAACAGGAAATATTTAATGAAATTGCAGACATATTCGGCAGATTTAGATGTTTAATCAGTCGAAAAAACTATTATTGAATACAATCTATTTGTACCTGTCTATATACACGAGCATTCCAGTCTTGTTTTTCAGAGACATTACATTTGATAAGGTCTTGCCTTGTTTCAGCAACATCAGGATTCCCTTTCCAATATGCATAAGGTTCTCTTTCGATCCATTTTCTTCTCTTGTTTCCTTCTTTAAGTTCCTTCGCCAAATCCTCCCATGGCTTTATATGTATCTCAGCCCTGAATTAAATTTTTATTATTTGCCTTTACTGAATTTAAACCTGACAATGCTTCTTTAAAAAAACTCATAACGATGCCTTACCATCCCCAAAAAGACCAGTCAGGAAAAACAATATCCAATGTATCATCGTTCCCACAATAACGGAACAGTGGCGGTGGAGCCGCCGCATCAGGCCCGGTGTAGTCGACGGACTTAATAACCGGCCAGTCAACGCAATCAAACATCATTTCCAAGTCAGGAACTCTTCCTGGATACTTACGTAACAACTGTAGGATTCCCCACAGAGTAAAAACATCTCTTGTCTGAAATGCCTTCTCAAATGTTTCCAAATACGCTCTGCCGTTTATTATCACTAATCTGAAATTCGCTGTCGTTTTAGCTCTCTCTACCATGTCTCTAGTGATACCTTTCCTCTCCCATGGACGTAAATCTTCGTGTATCCAACGGAAGAATTCAGGACACGTTGGAGAAGATTGACGGTCAGGAAATTCTGGAGAAGTTGTTGGATAGTCTCGTGGGCATGTGCCTGTGAGGGTGAGTGCGTCACAGTTGAGTGGGACTTCAATTTTGGAAGTTTCCGTAGTCAATATTGACTTATGGGCCGAGCTTCCAGTAATAGCAGCCTTCCAAACGTAGCCCAAGGAGAAAAATAAAAAATGTCCATCAACTTAGCCCAAATAAAAATCATTAAAATAAAAAAAAAAGTCATGTCGGGTAGTTAGACTGGGTCCCATTATCACCAATGAAGCTAAAAAAACGTCGTATCTTACGTTTTAAAGCTTGTCTGTTTTGCATTGAACGAAGAAAATGTCAAAACTTTTTGTTGGGGAAGCAAGTCAAGTGACGTAAGAAATAACAGTTTACTTACATTAGAATGAAGGAAGCGCGTGGTGATAAACGCGCCGACGATCAAGAACAGAAGCAATATCAAGGCAATGTAGGATTTTACAGGTGACTGAATAAACGGCCGCCTGACAATCTCCGGGCAATGGCCAAAAACCGCTGATCCGTTCATCAAATTCCTCTGCTGCATTTCCTTCCTCAGCGTACGCCGGTCAAACTTTTGTTTGGGGAGAATTATTCAGATGTGGTTTCAGTTTTGCATGGCGATTTTTCTGATACCTTTGCGTTTTTTTTCGAGGTGAACAGTAAATTAGTTTCTACCGTGAGAATTAATACGTTATTCTAGATTATTGTTGTAATGAAATACTATCATTAATATTTTAATTCTACAATTAAACTAAATTCGAAGAGCGACCAAATATTATTTCATAATTGAAAATTGAAATAGAACCGTGAAATCGAACCATAAAATAAGACTTGATGGCCAGTTTCTTGGGATATATTTTTTATTTTAATTAAAAAAATAGGAAAAAAAATTACATTTATAAAAAACGTCCGTACAATTTTAATATAAAATCTGTAAAATAATTATATAACAACTATAATTAATACAACAAATATAATTAGACAATATGTATATAATTCAAAATTTTTTTATACTTATAAATTAAATGTTATTTTTTAATATTTTATACTATTTTTATTTTTAAATTAAAATAAAGAAATACTTATTCTAGAAAATTAAAATAAAAATTAGATAAAGTTCTCCAAAATCACCGTTTTCTATGCAAGGTGGAAAATGGGACAAGTGGAGTGTTAGGCATGTAACTGGTAACTTAGTTCCAACTAACCTAAATCATCAATGACGACTAGGCTAGGAGTAGGAGGGACCTATTACGTTTTTTTTTTTCTTTTTTTAAGACTTTCCTCGAGCTTGCTAAAAAATATTTTAAAGAGAACTTTAAATTGAAGTCAAGTTCAAATTAATAAAAATTTAAAGAATGTGTAGTTAACTAAATTAGTACTATCGATTCAAAAAAAAAAAAAAAAGGAAAAGAAATGTCAATTGTTACTAATCAATTGTTATAATTTTTAAGGTAACTTCGATAGAACGAAGTTTATATTTGTCTCTCAAATATAGTTCATTTTACAATTCTAAAATTAACAGATAAATTAACAATTTTGTTTGGATAAAAACTTATAAAAAAGTATAATCTCTTCCAAAAAAATAAATCTCAAATTCAATAACAATAAAATCACAAATTTCGAGTGTTTTTAATTAAGAAAAGAATGTTATAAAACGTCTTATTTAGATGCAATGCACGTTTCCTAGGGATTCAAAAGCACTACAAAAGACAAAAAATTTTAAATTTGATTAAGAGAAGGCTCTTATTATCTTAATCAATACTTAATGACTTGTCCCATATCTCAAAATGTTTTATTAAACAAATATATTTCCTGCTAACTAATGTGACAACAACTATATACGTTACATGATACTACATAAAAATAATACAATGCAAAGGTTAAAAGAAATCTGACCAATTTTCCTTTTCAGGACTGCTTATTTTGATTGTCCCAATACTTTCTTTCCCATGACTCAACTTGTTTTATTGAATTCTCTTTCCTTCTAAAAATTGAATTAAGAGATGCTGGATCATAAGGAGGAAGAATTGTACATGGACTTGTCTCTGCAGGACTTTTTACCAAAGATTCCATCATGAACTCCTTTCCAACTCCATTAAACAAGCAAGCCATGGATTCTGAACAGAGTTCAATCGCATTTCGGGGTTTAACTGGTTTAAATGTCAAGAGCTTTGAATACTGATTTAAGAGATGGAACATGTAATCGTATATAATATCCATCTTCAATTCTTTCTGAATAAACTCAGTAGCTGCTTGTCCAATAGCCTGTGCCTGCAGCCAACAATTAACCATTTATATATTAATAATTATGTCAACTATACAATTCAAAAATGCTTATAGTAATTTAGTTCAGGAGCTAATTTTACCTTTTGCTTGTGACTATTACCCCAATCGACCGCGAATTTAATAGACCTGCACTTGTCATCCTCCTTTATAGGCCAGTAGTGTTCAACTGGCTTCAAATTTCTTGTGAAGAAATCGTAGTAATGGGGTTTTACAAGTAAAGTAAGAGAATCACAAGCAAGAATGTATTTTTGGCTAACTGACCAGGCAGACCCTTCAATGTATATCTTGTACCTGTGAATGCATTGGTTTGCCAAGTCTGATTGCTTGTATCCTTGCTCGGATTCTTTTATCCAATCCTGCAAAAAAAGATTTTTTTATTAAATTTGAATTTCCCATTTCCATTAAAGGCTAAATTTATTGAAAAGCAAAATTATAAATTTACCTGAGCATAAACACGAGCATTCCAATCTTGTTGTTCAGAGACATTGCATTTCATAAGGTCCATTCTAGTTGCAGCAACTGCAGGATTTCCTTTCCAATACGCATATGGTTCTCTTTCTATCCATCTCTTTTTCTTATTCCCTTCTTTTAACTCACTTAACAATAACTCCCATGGCTTTATATTAATCTCAGGCCTTCATATGCAGCAAATTAAGATCAAATTACTAAAATTTCTTCTTTCCCTTTTCAGTATATAGCTTAAACGACAGAACA
Organism: Croton setiger; assembly: GCA_948099555.1. Taxonomy (NCBI): domain Eukaryota; kingdom Viridiplantae; phylum Streptophyta; class Magnoliopsida; order Malpighiales; family Euphorbiaceae; genus Croton; species Croton setiger. The sequence continues at coordinate 3,693 of CANUEY010142585.1, read as the reverse complement.
ATGAAGAAACATGAAAAATCAAACGACTTACCATCCCCAAAACGACCAATCCGGAAAAACAATGTCAAGTGTGTGGTCGTCTCCACAGTACCTAAACAGAGGCGGTGGGGCAGTCGCATTGGGTCCGGCATAGTCACTTGATTTGACAACCGGCCAGTCTACACAATCAAACATCAGCTCTAAATCAGGAACTTTCCCTGGGTATTTCCGTAACAACTGTAGAATCCCCCATAGCGTAAAAACATCTCTAGTCTGAAACGCTTTTCGATATTTCTCTAAATAAACTTTCCCTTTCAAAATCACCAATCTAAAATTCGCCGTCGTTTTGGCTCTCTCAACCATGTCCCTCGATATCCCGGTCTGGGCCCACGGACGCAAGTCCTCGTAAATCCAACGGAAGTATTCTGGACATGTCGGAGGAGACGGGCCGTCTGGATTTTCTAAAACGGTTACCGGATAATTCGCCGGACAGCGTGGTCGTGTGAGGTTGAAAGCAGCACAGTCGAGTGGAATTTCGACTTTGTTGGAGGGCTTTATTGGGATTTCGCGTGTGATTATATGTGTCGTCTCTGGAGTTAACAATGGATGTGGGGCCGAGCCACCAGTTAGAACCTGTAAAGGAAAGGTGCCCAAAATGTTAAAAAAATGAGCAAATTGTGAATAACGGCCAATCAGCCGCCTGCAGTTCCAAAGTCAAAAAACCAAAAGGTAACTTTATAAAAATCATACGCGTGTCATCAGAAGGACCCATGCACATGAAATTATCATAGCACGAGTCCCATAGGAACCATTTTTCTGGGGAAATAGTTTCTTAAAAAAATTAAACCGACACCGATGACGCATGTTAGGCTATAAAATCTTATATAATACGTAATAATACGTGTGTTAGCCAAGAGCTGCTGAGTTGTACAAACGACGGGGTTTCGAGAATCGTCATCAATATTGACGTCGAGTATTAAGAAAAGTCAATTTTATACTTGGAAGGTTAGAAATTGAGCAAACTCAGTGATTTGAATACACTAATAGTAATAATGATCGGTTTATAAACTTACAGTAGAGTCAAGGAGGCGCGTGGAAACGAACGCTCCGACGATGAGGAAGAGGACGCCGAGTAAGACAGTGAACAATCTCGCAGGTAATTTCATAGAATGACAGATCGAGTCTGTTAAATGATAATAAATCCTGGATCCATCCTGTAAATACCTCTGTAACCTGTACTGCACTCTAGTTTCTCTCATTTCTCTCTCTTCTCTTATTTGAAATTCTAATGTCTGACAAGCATGTCAGTGAAGAATTCCGCTGATTTCATCAGATATATATGAACTTTAATTCGGATTTTCCTGATTTATTTTGTAATGATGAATATAAAGTTTAAACAACAACAACAAACAGTTACAGTTCTTCGATGAAACTGTATTCTGTATAGTTTGATTTCGAATTTACGAAGATGGAGAAGACAAGATGGAGGAAAAGTAAACAGAAAGGACTAGAGTATGGATTTTCTAATTAATTGAAGAATAAAAAAATAAGGACTGAAGTTGAAGGTACTGTGAATGATATCAAAAGAGAGAAGAAATGAGACATATCCAAAAGCGGGTATAAAGAAACTGTCAAATCTTGTGACAGTGTGGTTGGCTGTTTGTTTAGAGGGAAAATGGAAATTGTAAATGAGAAAGAGGTGGTGAAGGAAAGAAAATGCACAAAGGAACTTTCTCCCAAGAAAAAGAAAGTTTGTGATGTTTGGAAATTAACACGACACGAGATGCATAACTAGGGGTATTGATAATTTTGGTTGCCCAACTATGGCACCTTTTCTGTTTGAGTTGCCCAACAATTTTTTTTGTTCAAGTGAGTTGCTCAACCTTGAAAAATGTTCAAATGAGTTCCTCATCTCTGTAAAATGCAACAAATGAGTTGCTTCGTGCCACGTGGCGGAGGATGGTTGACGTGGTACCTGCGACGTGGCAATGGAATCTGACAATAACCACCTAGGCATGTCAACGTGTGTAGATATGCTGACTGTACAATTTTTCAAAAAAATAAAAAAAAAACCTAAAACCTCACTTTCACTCTCAATTCTCCGCCTCTTCTCGACAACCACTCACCACCATCCATCTCAGTATCTCACCCCCTCACCACCATCCGGTCTGGAATAAATTGAACAAAAAAGAGAAATTTCATCTTCTTTGGCAAATATACAATCCCTAATTTTCTAAAGCTGGAATCTATCTGTTAACACAGGAAAACAACTAGAACACAACGTAAATAACATGATAATCCAATAGCCATGATGATCAAAACCAACACAGAAGAACAAATCTTCCTTACCACATAAATATATCGCTTGAACTCAGTAGCTAGACATTCCATGGCTATATCATCACCAAAAGCAGTAGCAAACCTTCCTCAGTATCAAACATTTCTTATTACTTTACTTATTATTACCCAAATGAAAAATTCTACAATCTCTCTTATTTCTAGTATTATCCAACTGCCTCATCTTCCTCCGTTGCGAAACCCCAATTTCGAAATCCAACTATGACGAGCAATCTAACACAATTAAACCAAAATATTGTTCACAATTTGACATCAAAGATTCAAAATAATCAACCATGAACATCATCAATTGCCAAAAGAATTATTTTTGCAATCTTTGTTTTTAAAACAGCACAAAGTATCCACAAAATTGTCCAAACCTTGCTGCACAGTCTAACTTGAATTCGTCTCTGGGCGTTCGGACCCATTCACCTTCCGATACAAACATTCCTTCCGGTGGCCGTGACAACATTTCCGGTTGCGAATGATGCCATGAACGGTGAAGAGAATCTGATTTCTGTTCGTGAACTTTCTTTCGAAGTTGAAGATTTCTTGGGAGAATCTCAGAAATCCAATACCCTAAAGTCGCTACTGTTGGAGGGAATATAGAGTGCGGTGTAGAGAGGTAGAAATAAGGAACCGACCGCTGAAAGAACGTTGGCCCTGACATTGAAGTTGTCGCCACCGAATAAGGAATCCGTGATGGCACTGCGAGAGATCGGCGAAAGCAACGGCACGACGCAACGATGACATTGGTGGTAGCATTGGGAATAACTACCGGTAATTCGCTGGCAGAGTGGTTTGCAGCAACGGTAGAAGTGGAGTAGGGAGCTGTTGCGAAGGGTTTAGGAAGAAGATAAGTTCTTCTTTTATTTATTTTATTTTTTTCTGAAAAATGAAAAAAAAAAGAATTTATACAGTCATCAACCTTGCCTACGGGAGATGCCTATGTGGCACACTCACCAATTCCTATACCACATGGCAAGTGCCATGTTAGCAGACCACCTGAGCTCCGCCGCCACGTGGACAAAAAAACTCATTTGTTGTCTTCAAATATCGAAGCAACTTATTTGAAGATTTATGAAAGTTGAGCAACTCATTTGAACAAAAAAAAAGGTTCAAAAACTAAAACAGAAAAGAAGCCAAAGTTGGGCAACCAAAATTATCAATACCCCGCATAACTGTGTGTGTGTGGTACAGCTAGAACTAGGTGATTAAACAGGAGCAATAAGAATTATTAGTATATGGTCATAATTAAATTAATTATTGATCAGACCCACTGGGCCGTTAAACAAATGAATTAGAATTTTTAGTTTATTTTATACATAGATTTTGAATTCTAAATTATTTATATTATACTGTTTCAATATATATATA
>CANUEY010142577.1:0-24389 GCA_948099555.1 Croton setiger | reverse complement strand
GTATAGCTAAAGCCTAGGCCTCTCTCCCTCACGTCACATTATCTGTATCAGTTGCATATAGAATTTTGTTTAATGCTATTCCTGTATAGCATTACTTTTCTGGTTTGGCATGTATATATATGTTTATTAAGTTTTTGGGATGATAAGGCATTATGAAATTAAAATAATGAATTATAATTATGTATGTTTGATATTTGGAGAATGTATGTTATATGTTGATTTATAATGTTGTGGTATAGTTTAACATGGTAATTAAAATGGTGATATAAGTTTATAAAAAAAAAAAATATGACATTTTTATGACGTAAGTATAAGAGAGGACGTTACATAAAGCATCTGACAATAGCCAGCCAGTAACACTAAACCTGAATTTTTCATAGGTCGATCAGAAGCACTAGACTTGAATGAATCATAGGTCAGTTTCGTTGTAGCAATATGGTGACCCGAAGGTCCATCCGTTAATAATATTGAAACCCGTAGGTTTCTTTTGTGAAATTTGCAAATACTGGTCATGACGATCACAACGGCTTTAATTAAGTCTTGTAAGATGCACTAACATGACATATGAATATTTATCACAATATTTCATATAATCAAATGACTGGGCTTCAATACTGGTCCAAATAGTATATATATCTAATAGCAAATTTCAATAAATCAATTGATCGGATTTCAGTATCGACTTAATGACCAAAATCACAATATTCAATATACAATAAATCCAAATGACCAGACTTCAGTACCGGTCTAAACAGTTCAATAATCATATATTCAAAGCAAATAAGTCAATTAACTGGGCTTCAGTACCAGTCCAAATAGTTCCATAGACATATATTATCAATATCACATAAATCAAGTGACTGAGCTTCAGTACCAGTCCAAACTGTTCAATATCAATAATATTTATTATTTCACCATATCACAATTCACAACAAAAATCAATAAGTTTACACTTACCTCAATGCTGTGAGCTAGGTCGGGTCTCAGGTTGTTTACCCCGTCCCCCTCTAACACACGATCCTCCTATATTATAAAGTATAACAAATATTCAAATTATCATATAAACAATTCACATATACTATGATGCATGATTAAACTTTTATCTCTTTTAATTAATTTAATTCCATTGCCAAATAATATTATTTCCTTTGAATTTTAACTTAAATCATATATTTTCTATATAAAAAACACTATTAAAATTATTTATCAAATCTAATTTATTAAATATTAATCATATTTAAAAATAATTATAATTATCAAACTTATTGGCCAATTAGTCTAAACAATAAAAATAAATTCAATTTAAACAAAAAATGACTCAATTGAATAGTTTTTTCAAAGTTTTCTAGGCTTACTTGAAATCTAGCAGTAAGTTCTGCCGTTAAAATATAATTTCCAGAACTTAATTTGGGTGGAGGGACAGAATTGCAAGGGTTTAAAACTTTCCAGGGGCATAAATAAAATGCGGTAGTAAGTTTAGGGGCCAAAATATAATTTTTCTAAATTCAATTTGGGCAGAAGGATCTAATTGAAAATGCGCCAGAACTTCAAAGGTCAAAATATATTTGATCAAAAATTAAATCAAGTAGGACTAAATTGAAAATAATTAAAAATTTGCTGGAAGGACTAAATTACATTAAATTATAAACTTTAGGGGTCAAACTGTAATTTTACTAAATTTAGGTACTCAGGAGGTAAATTTCATCAAAACGCAGCATGTGCTACCGTTTTGATCTTCTTCTTCCTCAGAACCCAAAAACTGACCCGAAACCTTGTTTTTCTCTCGACTTCCAACAACTTTTTCTGCAATTTTTGGCGGTTTTCCGGTTGTTTCTTGCCACTAATATCTTCCTAGGAATACCCTTAAGTTATCCTTAAGCCCCAAAGTTACCCATGCAAGTTAGATTTTCTTCTTTTTCTCTCTCTTTTTCCTTTCCCACACATTGCTCTATTTTTGCCAATCCTACTGTTTTCACGAGTTTACTTCACTTTCAGCCTTTCTCTTCCTTCTCTCTCACTTCTAATCTCCTCTAACACATTTAGGGATTACTCAGAACCAATAGAACCCAAGCTTTCTTTCTTTTCCCTCTTTTCTTCTCTTTTGGTTTTTTTGCTTTGTGGCTACTGATTTCCTAGCCTATTCTACCTCTTCACCTCTTCATTTAGCTCCTAATGACTCCTGGAACAAAAAAATATAACCCCCTTTCAACCTTCTACTTCAAGTTTCACTTTAATTATCAAAATTATCCTTCAAACCCTAATTTACCATTTCCTCCTTTTTCCATTCTTTGTTTATGCCCAAAACCATATTATTTAACCCATTTTCTTTCATTTTTTAACCATTAAATAATAATTAAAAACAAAGTTTAAAGTTTCGGTGAAATCGATTCCGAAATATATTCGTGGCCCGGTCGACGCCCGAAACGTCTCCTAAACCTTGGCGGAGCCAAAATCGTACGATACCGTCGTAGTTTTAGGGTTCCAAAACAAATAACATTCATTTAAATATCCAAAACATCAAATGCCAAATTCATTTCTTTTAAATTTCCGGCGTTTCCGACATTTTATTGGTCGCGATAGCAAAAACCCTAAACAGGCTTCGTTTATGTCGACCAACTCTAAACAAGCCTAAAAGTTAACTTATTCACATTCTTAACTTAATTCAATAGCATATTCAAATCATTAATTTCTTAAAAAATAAGAAAATTCTATTTACATTTATGTTTATGTAATGAGAAATATGAAAATGCATGTTATGCTTAAATTGATGTCATGAATGACGTTTTGTTTGGTTAGTGATGTCACAATAATGATAGAAAATAAATTGTTTTTGTGAAATTATCGAATATATATTGATTTATTTGTTTGGATTGATACTAAAGTCCGATCAATTGATGTTTATTGATATTAAATATATGTTGATTTATTTGTTTTAATCAGTACTGAAATCTGATCAATTGATGTTTATTGATATTGAATATATATTGATTTTATTTGTTTGGATCAGTATTGAAGCTCGATCAATTGATGTTTATTGGTATTGAATATATATTGATTTATTTGTTTAGATCGGTACTAAAGCCCGATTATTTGAGTATATTGAAATTGAGATGAAAATACATACAATTTTATAAGTGTCATATAAATGCATTCATATAGGAATTAATAAAGGAGTTGTGACCATCTTGACCGGTATTTGCAAGATTTCACAGTTGGGACCTATGGGTCATTATATGATTTTGATGGGACGTACGAGTCAATATATGAAATATAAATAGACCATCGGGTCATATAGGAGCTTAATATTGGCCAGCTATATGTTACATGTTACTTGTTACTGGCTAGCCATATGTTACATGCTATGTGAAGTTCCGAAGGCAGTACTTAGCTTGATGGATCACAATATAACTAAATGGAATCACATGATATAAACATATGCATACCAATGTTTTTAATAATTGTTATGAATTGTGATTTATTATTTTTTTAATTTATGTTAGTTTATACTTGTTGAGTATGCAACTCATCATATCATAAAGTTATGTTTTCAAGTTTTGACTGCAACTGGCAGAGTCAGTTCACGGTGGGAAGTGTAGCACTTCACATTCATCTTTGCCCTGGTCGGTCAGCAAAAGCCTAAGACCTCTCTCTCTCATTTTGCATCACATATAGAGTTTTATGTTGTTAGATCTATATTGAATATTTTGTAAATATAACTTTGTGAACTGTTGTATTGATATAGGTATATGTTGTATATTATAAGACATGTAATAATTATTTTAAATTACAGTGAATGACATATATGTTATATGTATACAAACATGAGAGTTGTTTTACTAATGATGCATATAGGTATAGGGTTGTTACATTGATATCAGAGGTGATCTGCGAACCTACAGGACGTAGTCTCATGTATAGTATTAAATGCATTTATAAATATAGTATTGCCATATTTTTATAAATAGGAACATGTTACATGATCATGAGTCACATACATTACCGAGGAGATAGGATTCGGATGACCATGAATATTCCATTGCAATATTATTCAAATGGCTTTTACATGCACATGAAAATAAACCGGTTATAAGGGGTTTGAAACTTGAAAAGCATTAGGAAGTTGACAGTGGTAAACATTCCTCGTATTTTATTCGTTGTTATAAAGTTGTGTTTCCACAAGAATATTGGAATTAGATCAAAATATACTTAAATTTAGAAATTTGAAATATGTTTTAAAAACTTTAGTTTATGAAAGACGTTAATTTATATAATATTAAGATTTGGAAAATCGTATTCTGAGATAAAATAAATTGAAAAGAGTTATGAAATATATCTAATGACTAGTAGAAAACCAAAGATTATGTATAAGAACCTTAATTAATTATGATCATATTACATTGAAATTTATAGTTAGAAGTGTTTATTGAAAAATCAAAAGAAATAATAATATGGACACAGTTACAAGTGAATTAGTTTTTTTCATAATATGGATATTAAATTTACCTGTATATCATGAATAAACTTAATATATACTATGAATTAACTTCTAAAAAGAAAAATAAAAAAATAAAGGAAAATAATTGATAAAGAATAAATTTAAACAAAATATAAGTTATATTATGTATATGGTTAAGAGATATAAGAATTTATTATATAATTATTGCTTAATTTAAACATAAATGACTGAATAAGTAAAAATATATCCAAAAAGTGTGCAACATTATAAATGAAACAATAGTTAGTTTTATAATGTAAATTAGTTGTAACTAGCATAGAGTAAAGTTATTTTTTGTTGGCGGGATAGGTGAACGCATATGTATTTCGATCTTGAAATAATTAATGATAACTAATTGTGAAAAAAATGAATTTACCTTTATATTGTGATCAGATATAAATATGATTTACCCAGTTGGACGTATCTTTTCAATTTAATCTTTCGAACTCTAAACTACATTTGGAAATATTACCGTTATCCTTTCACATTTAAATTTTGAATTTTATTTTTCTAAAAAGAAAAATTCTATATATAAATCAAATGTTCAATATAAAATTTTGTTGATTTATTAATTTTCTCTGACGGAGTAAAATATGCAAATATAGTACTTATGATCCATTAAAGCATTAAAAATTAGGTGAAAACCATGGGCTAAAACGTTGGTAATGACATTAGATTAGATCAAAAAACTTAATGGAACATGCATCAAAAAGACGTGTTTCAACCACTAATTAATTATTGGAAAAAAGTGATGTGCTTTTTTTTTATATACTGTTGACTTGTAGTGCATCCTGATATTCTCTTTAGTTTTGGAAAAAAAAAAAAAAAAAAAGTTAAGTGAGGTCAACTATTTTGACCCATCCTAAAGTAAAAAATATTGACTTGTAAAAATTTTGATCGGTAGCATCATAATTAAATGGTCATTAAGACTCAAGGCTTTTAATAAAAGTTGACTTAATTGGCAACCCTTTTTGTTGGGTTGAGAGAGTTCAAACAAACATTGATATTATTATAACTCATCCCATCTAATGATATTTTCTCACAACTATAAACAAACATTGATGGAGTCAGAAATTTTATTGAGAGAGCACAAAACTAAAATCCCAAATTAGCAAAGTTTAAAATTGAATTTGAGTTCAATAATGGACAATAATCTCTAAACTAAATTATTTCAAAAAAAAACTATAAACTAAATCAATTTTAGATTTTTTGGAAATGATTTTCAATATTACATTCAATAAGAAAATAACATTAGAAATGCTATAATTTAATTATTAATATATTATTTATTATAATTTAGTAGACAAATCAATGGGAAAAAGTATAAAAGTGACTTGTTCAAGCATAGAGGGCGTAGTGCTTAATACTATTTTAATAAAATGAATGGGTAATGGATAATGGCTAGTGGGGATTTGTACACATTATTTTCAAAGTCACTAACCTCTCCACTTAGCATCCCACTAAGCAGCATATTTCTTAGCAAGATGGTTATCTTGTTTTACGTATCTATATTATCTTATCTTATTAGGTTTATTAATCATTTCAAAATCAAATTTGTAACATCTCAAATCAAATTCATAAGTCATACATGTTAAATTATTTTTAAGCATAACGCATTTTTACGATTTTTATTCCGTAAGTATCGTTTTGGTAAGAAGTAAAAAAAAAATTAATATTACTTACTTGCTAAGAAATTAAATATATTAACATTATAAGAATTTATATTGAAAATATATGAATGATTTAATAAAACTCGTAAAAATAGTTCACATACGTAAAAGAGAATATTGTTAAAGTTTTTATTTGACGCGACCGTTTAAATATTGATAGCGTGAATAATTAAATGGGAAAAGTATAAATTTTGATAAAAGGTAAAATAAGTCATTTTGGACCGACAAAATATTTTGGAATTTGATTTTTACGACAACGTTGTAAATTTTGCTTCCTCTGTTATTATTGGGAACCGGAGTTGATACCGAACGCCGTTTGGGCCGCGGATATTTTCAGACCTGATTTTATAAATAACGTTAATAACAATAATATTAATAATAAAAATAAAAAATGATTATAATTATATTTGTGTGTGTGTAGAGGGAACAGAAACAGATAAGAAAGGAAGAAAGGAAGAAAGAAGAAAATGAGGTGGAAAAAGGAAAAGAAGAAAGAAAGCAAAAGTTAAAGTTAAGGTTGGAAGTTGGATTAAGTGATATTTAGGAACAAAAACAAAGGCAGGACGAAAGAAATAAAGAGAATAGAGGAGAGAAAAGAAACAGAAATTGTGTACGAGAGAGAGACAAAAAAAACAGAGACAAAGAAAAGAGAAAAGAAGAGAAGAAAAGAGAGTTTAAATGATTTCTAGACGTCTAGAGGGGCACTGGAATAGAGAAGGAAGTGTGGAGGAGCGAGAAAAAAAGAGAAATAGAGGGAAATAAATAGGTGAAGTAGAAACAGAGGAAGGAAAAGAAAGAAAAAAACAGAAAAAGAGAAATAGGAAACACAATGCATGGGGGACTTTGGGCCTTTGGAGAATATTGTACTAAAGTATAGGAGGCCGCCAACGTTGAAAAGAGGTCGGAAAGAGGGGAAAACGCCACCTGAAACAAAGGTTACTGTTTTGTGAATAGTAACCCTCACAGCAGGGACGCGAGGAAGAAGAAGATCAAAATGATAGCTTAGATTGCATTTTGAAGTATTTTTCCCGCTACATACCTGAAGTTTGTGAAATTATAATTTGGTCCTTAAAGTTATAATTTTATGCAATTGACTCCTTCTAGAAACTTTTAATTGTTTTCAATTTAATCCTTCCGGATTTTAGTTCTAGCAAATTTTGGTCCCTGTAGTTCTAAAGCACTTGCAAGTGAGTCTTGCAGAACTTTTAATTCTTTTCAATTAGGCCCCTCCGCCTAATTGAATTGAAGATATTACAAATTGACCTCTGAACTCACTGCCAGACTTCAATTGAACCACTGGAAACTTTAAAACTTATGTAATTGAGTCCTTTTGAGTTTAATTTTGAATTTATTTTAATTGGACTAATTGGTTAATTAATTGAGTTAAATTATGATAGATATTGTTAAATATAATTAATATATGTTGAATTGAGTTTGATATTAAACATAGATAGCATTATTAAATATTTTAAATATAGTAACCACACGTCGGAAGCTAAAATTCAAATGAAATAAAATTTTTTTATAAACATGATTAATATGATAAAAAGAGAATGAATATTAAATCATACATTTTATTTCATATGAAATATATATATCAAGAAAATTAAATATTCATATTGAATTATATAGGACCATCTAATATAGGAAGGGAGCGAAGAAAGTAGGACTGCAAATAAGTCGAGCCGAGCCGAGTATTGTGCTACTCGAGCTCGGCTTGTGTTAAATTCCATGAGCTCGAGCTCGAGTCAAACTCAAGTTAAATTCCACGAGCTCGAGCTCAAGTCGAGCTCATTTGGAAATTTGAAAGCTCGAGCTCGACTTGCGAGCTTGGCTATTTTTAAGGCGCGAGCTTAGCTCGTTTTAGGCCCGCGAGCTTGGCTTTTTATGTTACTATTCGAGCTCGAGTTTGAGCTCGCAATTAAGCTTGAATTCGAGCTCATCTCGAGCTTGAGCTCGTTTCCTGCTACTATTCGAGCTCGAGCTCGTTAAGAGTTAGTAAAAAATCAAGAAAATTCATTTTCAATGTCATTTCAGTGAGGAAATCAAAATAGCAATTTCAGTGAAAGAGAAACGAAATAACAAAAAATGAAGTGGAGAGACGAGTGACTTGGCTGAAGCATATTTTTTAATTTGGTATCAAAATGACGTCGTTTTAATAGCTCATCAGCTTATTTAACGAGCAACTCGCAGGCCGATCAAACGAGCTACTCGCGAGCCTTTTTAAACAAGTTGTTCATGAGCCAGCTTGCGAGCCTAACTGTTCGGCTCGTTTATTAAACGAGCCCGAATATTCGGCTCAAGCTTGGCTTGTTTGTTACCGTTCAGAGCTCGAGTTGAGCTTTTATCGACTCGAGCGAACATCGAGCCGCTCGCGAACGGCTCGACTCATTTGCAGCCCTAGAGGAAAGCAATCTGAAGCCTGATCTTAATTTTGATTAAGAGGTAAGATAAACTTAAAGTGTGATAATTGAAATATTTGCTTTTGTGAAATTGATTATTTAATGATTGAATTGTTTGGATTGGTACTGAAACCCGATCAATTGATTTTATTGATATTTATTAATTGATGAATTATTTGCTTGGGTCGATTTGGAAGCCTGATCAATTGATTTTATTGATATTCATTATATGAGATTATTTATTTTGATCAGTACTGAAGTCCGACCAATTAATTTTATTGAAATTGATTATTTGAAGATTTATTTGTTTGGATTGGTACTGAAGTCTGATCATTTGGTTATATTGAAAATTGTGATGATTATATATATATATATATATATATATATGTCATACAAAAGCATTCTTACAGGACTTAATAAAAGAGTTGTGACCATCTTGACTTATATTTGCAAAATTTCACAAGCGAAATTCATGGGTCATTATATGATATTTATAAGTGGAACCTACGGGTCGATACATGATTTTATAAATGGACCTTCGGGTCATACAAGATCTTGTTACTGGCCAGCCATATTTTATAAGATATATGAAATTCCTGGGGCAGTACTTGGTTTGATCAATCACAACTAAATTAAATGAAAACATATGACATAAGCATGTGTATACCTGCTTTTATTAATCATTGTTATAAATAGTTGTGATTATTTTTATTTTTAATTATAATAGTCTATACTTACTGGGTACGCGGCTCATCAAATTGCAATTTATGTTTTTTAGGTTCTTGGCTGTAACTGAAAGAGTTAGTTCACGGTGTGAAGTGTAGCACTTTACGCTCTCTATGCATAGGTCGGTCAGCTGAAGTTTAGGAATATGTATACTTATTTTTATGAAGTTTATGTAAAATAATGTATAAGTAGGGTTTTTTGAAAAATATGTTATTATAAATATAATGTCATAGGTATGAAAAATGATAACTGTCTTAAAGTATAGTAAATGTTGTAGAAAAAAAAACATGACTTTTTTGTTTATACCATATAGGTATAGGGTTGTTATAAAATTTCTCTCCTTTTATCTCCTACTTTAGTTAATAAGGTTTGAAGAATTTTTATTTTTCTTACCAATTTGAAGAATTTTCTTTTTCTTTACCAATACATTGATTTGGTAAAGTATGCCAACAGATGTGAAATATTGATCTTGGTTCAAGCATTCACATCTATTATTCATCCTAGTTTCTTAGATTAAATACGCTACAATATGAAACAATCAATTTATGATTAAGATAAAGATATGTCGGGTGACAGAGCTGGAATTAGGGTGGGGGGTTGGTAGGGCACGTGCCTTACCGGCAACTAGAAAAGTCTTTAGAGATGCAAATTGATGCCCTACCAAATTGGAGCTGCCATTGATGATAAGGAATGAAAGTTGCAGTGGTAGAAGGAAGAAAGAAGAAGGCATGTTGTTTTGTGTTTTATTTTTTTTTTTTTTAAACTTAAGGGTTAAAACGGTGTTATTTTGGCCCTTTTTTAAAAAAAAAAAATTGAAATTAAAACGACATTTTGACCTGTGGAGAAAAAACAACAAAAAGAAATAGAATAATTTACAAAACTCTTTGTTTACAACTCGCATTACATACGCAAAATAGGGTTAGTTAAATATACATGACATAGTCTCCAAATCCTCATTGGGTTCACAAACTAGTGTCTAAAATCTATTGGGCTAATTAATAAACCTGAGTGAACCTGCCCCCATCCGCGAGGATGGAGGGGCCAGCAGGATTAGAAGGTTCACAATGCCTTCCTTGAGAAAAGAAAAGGAAAAACAACCGAATCGAAAGAAGTTGGCTTGTTCCACCCAGGAGGTGGGAACAGTTGAGAACAAAATGGCAAACGGGTGCATAACGCATGGGAATTTGTTAAACAGTTCAAGCCAAATCCTAAAGAAAGCTAAAAAGCAATGTTTGATAAGCCTGCGTAGTATTAGGTAGTTGGTCAGGTAAAGGCTGACCAAGTCAATTATGCTTAGTTGGTCTTTTCAAATGACCAGCCACACTAGGATTGAGACACGGCCTAGACTTTTACAAGGAGCAGCATTGGGGAATCTTGGACAATGGGTGAAAGCCTGATCCAAAAATATAGCACGAGTGAAGAAGGCAATGCAGCTTGTAAAGCTCTTTCGTCGAGTGCGCGATCATGACAGGACTCAAGGAAGAAACCCCGGATAACTCCGTGCCAACAGCCGCGGTAAGACGGGAGGGGGGACAAATGTTCTTCAGAATGACTAGCGTAAAGGGCACGTAGGTGGTGAATCAGGTTGAAAGTGAAAGTCGCCAAAAATTGGCGGAATGCTCTCGAAACCAATTCACTTGAGTGGGATAGGGGAGAGTGGAATTTCGTGTGTATGGGTGAATTCCAAAGATCTATAAAGGAAGGTCAAAAGCGAAGGCAGCTCTCTTAGTCCTTCTATCTTGATTGTTCAATATCCTTTACATGATTTCTGTCATGTGAAATCATAACTTTTATGATTATCTAGTTACAGAGAACGTTTGATTATGTAAAAACATAATAGTTCTCATGTTGCAAACTATGACAATGTCAAGTCAAAAGATTAATTCATAACTATCATGAGATTCATTTATGACACTAACCCGTGTAGTGATCTGAAGATAAGTCTATTCAATACTTTATTCTCTAACAAGTATCTATGAAATTAATCTATATTACCATACACATAATCATCTTATGATTATTGAACCAATACTCATGTTAGTTATAAATTAATATCATTATTATTTCTATAAAAATAATAAACAAAAGATATATCATTAATGTGTAACATGCAAACAAACAATAATAAAAAATAGAACCTCTTTATTATTAATAAAATGAATAACATAAAGTCTAACTAAATGGCCTAATGCACAAACACTAACAGAGAGGTCATCATCTTAGAACTAAAATGTGATCAAATTGATTAACAGAAAGCAAGATAGTTGATCTACAGAAAGCTTCAAGCGCAAGCCTTCTCTCCTGGACCTCAAGAACATCAAAAGTCTATTGGGCTCCGAATCAAATTGGACACAGGAATTTCAGATTTTATCACTTCAACTTCACTATAAATAGTAACCTAAACATCTCTTATCATACGAATCCATTCTATGCACTTTCACCATCTTTTGAGGTATTTTTACAAATATTGCATATTTTCTATCCGAAATTGGAAGTTATATTGATTGTTGTGATTACATTTTCCCAATCCAGCTAGAGTGGTTCCTGCTCAGGAGTAATTTATCAACTCCATGAAAGATAGCATATATGCAAATGTTAAATTAGCACCATCAAAAGGAAGGGTTGCCTGCAATTTACAATTTTGTTAGTTGCAGGTCTTCTAATATGGAGGAGAACAATTTGATTCACAACAAAAGAATTAGAAAATAGCAAAATACTTTCAGTGTGCGTTGCTCTATTTGTTCTATTTCTGTGTATTTGATTACCGATATATGGTGAATTGATTAATGATCCATACAAGTAAAAAATAATTAAAAGGTTTAGGGTTTTTTACTTGACCGTGTTGTAGTTGATTATATTTAAAAAGAAAAAATTAATTATTATTGTAGTTAATAGGAATTTGGGGTGTAAGTATGTAACGGAGTTAAAGTGATTAAGAGCAATTGAGTAAGTATAATATTAGTAAAAATCAATGGCTCTAGTAATAATAAAATTTGCTTTGAAAATATCAGTACTCTTTTTAAAATAGAAAAAAAAAATAAAACAAAAATAAAATACAATTGGATAGAAATGATAAAGAAATAATATAATTATTTTATAAAAATTAATTTAAAAATAAATGAATTGAATATATACTAATTTTTAAAATATTTCAGTTGCTTATAGTTTATAGTTTTTTAGGATGATAAACTTCATATAGTTTTAACTCAAATTTTGATAAATAAATTAGAGTTAGATCCCACTAAAAATATATTAAAGACCTTAAAAAAGGCAAAATATAAATTAAACTGTGTAAAATTTATAATTATATGTAAATACCAAAATAATTATGCTAAAAACAATTATAATATTTAATAGTATAAAAAATGGATTACATCTAATAAAAAAAGGTTACATATTAATGATGTATCAAATAGCTTTAAAAAATTAAAAACGAGATAAAAAGTTCAGTTACATTTAATTTAAATTAAAAAAAAATTATTACAATAATTTGTATTTGAATAGTTGCGTGCAAGCTTAAAGTATCATAAGAACGACTACACTATAAAAAAAAAAAAAGCAAAATGCATTAAAATAAAATAAAAAGAAAAAAAAACTTATCGACTATAAAATAAATAATTTAATATTATAAATGTTGAAAATTTCTTTTAACCATTATTAGAAATAAAAATATATGTATAAACACAATTTTAATTTAAAATATAAATATAATAAAAACATATATAAAAGTAATTCAAAATAATGACAGACGAAATAGTTATTATTTAGTTTCTAGATTTAAGGCCATTTAAAATAGAGCGTCGGGGCCAACACAGGTGTTGTGCTGAAACTTTTATTTGTGTATTACCCAAAACACATCAAACTTAATAAACTAGAAATTAAAAGCAATTATTGATGTTAATATTTAAAGAGAAAAATGTAAAAATATTATTGTTTATCTAAATATGAGACGGTATTTTGTTTATATATATAATATAATATAAAATTTGAGTCAACATTTCTTCATTTCTTTTCAATGAATACATATATAAAAAATGGAAAATATAAAATAGTATTTTAGGAAACTCCTCAACACATGAGCACTGATAGTATACGTAGTAGTGGCAACGGGCCGCCCGGTCACAGGCTCAAGAGGAGTAAACTGGAACTGCCCCACCCAACGGCCGGGTCAGAAGACCGCCAGTTAACTGGCGAGCCGCGGTTAACCAGCGGGCCACAGTAGACTGATTAACCGACGATTCGACTGCAAACTTTTAATTTATTTCTAATTAACCAGCGGTTCAATACGGTTCACGGTTCTTTACATTGGGAGACATGGTTCATTGAGGTTCACGGTTCAAAAATCTAATCTGTTGAATCTTAAATGGCCGACCGGTTACGGTTCGGCGGGGCGGGGCGGGCCGGTTAGGAGGCGGCCAAGACCGGCAGGCCTAACCGGCCCATGTCCAAGTCTAAGTATACGGACTCACTTCTTTAGTCACTTTTGTCATTGCTTTTAGGAAACATAACTCATCAGTTATCAAACATAAACGGACTCACTTCATATTCAAGACATTATCTGCTACGAAACAGAACCTCATCATGTTGCAATATTGATAACTTAACAAACACTTCATACGGACAAATACTTGTAGATATCCAAGTCAAAGCTGAAATTTCATCTTGCAGCACCTGAACATAAACATGGTTCCTGAAATAAATCATTTTGTGGTTAAGTATAAATCTTTAAAAAGGCTTTCGCACCACAAGACCCTGGGGTGCCTCCTCTATGAGCAACAAACTCAAATTCCAACAGGAAAACAACTATCAACCATTTAGCAATAGCATAGAAGACCACTGAATGAGATGTATGCAGTTTGATACGGTAGCTTCTGCATATAACACCGGTACTCTCATTTGCATGTATAGTAAAAGTGCAATCCTTTGGCTTCTTGAAGAAAATTTGAATTGTTACTATCTAATTAATCATTGAATCCTACAACCTTGTGAATCCTGTACATGCCTTACGTTGCCATAGGCTGACAGTTCTATAAGATCCATGTCACGTCCTGTAGGTTGTTCAAAATTCGCCAGTCAATTATTCAGCCAAATTCCTTTCTTTGTAAATTCTTTTCAATCTTTTTAAATTTTCATTACCTGAAACGCGGCAATAGGAACTTCTCTGAATGAGCTCAGCTCTAGATAGCTCTGTGCGGTTTCCCTTTGATCGATTAACTGCTGCCTGCAGTGTATAAGCTAAGAAGTCAGCTCTATTAACTGGATAAATAATATAGTCCAATTCCTTTTTTAAGTTAGGAAAAGAGTACATCAGAGCTTGCAAAAGAAAATCACTTTATCTGGTTAACATAAAAGTAAAAAGAACAAACCAAATTGATCTAAACAGAGAAGGTGGCCAGAAATTCAGGCGAAACAAAAAGATGGATACTGTCAACTTTCTGGCCTCTTAAGAGTAACAGTATACAAGTCGAGACTCAGGAATTATAGCACCATGGAGATGGGAACAATAATTGGGTTGATTGTATAATAAGGTTTGCGTTTTTCTCTTGACAGTCTGCTGTATGCACAGTAGCCAGCCATTAAATACTTGTGTTTCCATAAGCTGACTGGGGTCAAGATGCAGAAGGATACATACAGGAAGCTGAAAATTAAAGGGAGACTAAAGTGGACTTAATGTGAGGTCATTCTTAATCGTGGTGATTCTTGATACCAACCAAGACTACTCAGGAAAAGCAACAAGTCATAAAAGCATAAACATGCACTGTTTCCTTGGAATGATCTTACCAGATCCAAGTAATAACAATAACAGGACCATGTATCACCTAACCTCCATACTGCTAAACACTAAACAAGCAAAAGCAAACCAGAATGAAAAAAGTTGTATTCTATCGTATAGGATGAGAATAAAAGCCTTAAAAAACTATCCATAGTTTTAGGACAAGCACTCTAAATATGCTAAAACTCTCAGTTTACTGGAAGAATTTAAGCTGAATGCATCAAGTATGAGGGCAATCATACCAACACAAGGAGTACATGCCAAGTAAGTGTCATGGTCAAATAAATTGGTATCAGACAAGCTTCTCACCTGTAAAACTTGGCAATTCTCCAGTGTGCTTTTGCCCCCCTGAAAAATAAGAAAATCAATCATTCAAGTACAAAGATATAAAAAAGTTACACTTTATATTAAGTTGCAAAAGTAAATCTCAAACTAAAGAGTTAGCCAGCGACGAAAGGTAGAATTTTATGCATTAAAAACATTTAACCCATCCCCCTCCCCCCCGGAACACACACAAAAACAGTAAATTCACATTTTATCTTGGCATAATTGGAAAAGTACATCACACAAACTAAGTTATATGAGGTAGTAATAGTAGCAATTGTTCTATCTCCTGGTGTCATACTTCCAGAACATTGGCTATGTATGCCACCCTGAATTCCTATCTGGTCCAACCCAAAATCTCTACTCAATTGGAGGGAGTGAGTGACTTCTTGACTTGGTTTTTTTGAGGGTGAGTGACTTCTTCACTTGGTTTTTTGATAAGGGCTATCGCATAATTAATTTAATTTCCTATTCTGTATTGGTTACCTAACAGGTTGTAATCTCTTATTCATGGGGTGTCTAGTCACTTTGTGTTTGTGTGTGTGTGTGTGTGTAGTCATAATATCCTTCATACTCTTTCAATTTTTACCTTCTGTATCCCTCTCGACTACCCTCACAATATTTGAGTTAGCATATTTAGTAAAGCAATCCCGTGTTAAGAAAAAAAAACATTTTTCTACCACAGCTAAATCAACAGAAGTTTAAAGCATATCTTTTCCATTGGATCCAACCATGATTCTAATTTCTTAAGCAAGATTGAATTGCAAAGCAAGCAGAAGATTTGATGGGCGTAAAAAAAATGACTAGCTAAGAAAATTGTGAGGGTTTATCAAGTACGACAATGTAGTATGACAAGATAAGAAAAGGCAAAAGTTTGCTTCCCTCGAAGCAAAAAAAATGGTACACCTCCAAAATACTACAGATACTAGATTGCATCCAAATTCAAAACTCAAATTCAACAGTGTTTTTCCTAGGTAGTCATATGATTACTCCATTAGAGCAATTTGAAGCTCCTGTTTAATACACCAATTTACCTTGTCGTAAACCTCAATACTAAATCATAAATCAATCAAGAAATAGTCATGAAATCAAACAATTAAACCGATTCAGAGAGTCTCAGTGTAAAGAAAAATGGGAATAAATAAACGAAAAAACAATACCTTAGAGTAAGGCACAATGTGATCATAATCATGACACAAGCAACCGGGACAACCCACGAGCTTTCTGAAGACAGTGTTACCCAGCGGATCGCGGCGCCACCGCTCTGGGTCTCGGCCCTTGACCTTCTCTGCCTTCTCCCAGCATTGCTGCTTAACACTGTAAGGAAAGCTCCTCGGTTCAGCGCTTGAATTCGAGTAATCATTGGAAATTTGGAGGTCTTCAAATAGAGTAACAGTATCTTGTTTAGTCACGAACTCGCAGTCTAGGAGGGAAGCCGAAGAAGATTGGCGGCGAAACCTGGGTGGAGATGAGTCCGGACCGGAGGGGAAGGTGGTGGTTCGAGAAGGTCTGGATGGAGAAGAGGGACGAGTACGCCTTCTCGCTGTCTCTTTGCTTGACCTCATCTTCTGTTTTGTCTCGAATGGTGGATAAAGCTAAATAGCTTGTCTTGAATAACCTTTTGGAGGGTTAGAATTTTTTCAAAAAATATATATATTAAAGTGAAACGTAAGAAATGATTTTTCGATTACAGCAAATAAAATGAAAGAATTTTCATTTTCTAGTTACACAAATAATAGGAAAATATTTTTGAAAAATGTTTTTTATGCAAATTTTTTAAAATGTAGAAAATATTTTTTTTACTTTAGTACTTTTTTTATTTTTTAAATTTTATTTCTTTTAAATAAAATAAAATTATAAAATATTATTATTTTTTGACGACCGAATAGTGGCTGTTCGACCACCAGCCGGAGGTGGTCGGTGACCAATTGGAAGAAATTCCGGCCAAATTCCGACGTGCACCCAACAGTGGTTTGGCAATCGACAACGGTATTCCGGCAACGGTCAGGCAGAAATCAATTGGAGAAAGATGGAGTTTTGACGAAGTATGAAATACATATAATTCCAAATAATTGTAAGACATAATTTCGCTTAAAGCAAAATAGAAAAGTGTATTTTGTCTGTTTTAAAAGTCATGGGATCAAATATATGAGCTATATACCCGGGTAAATGAGCGAGCCTACCCAATCCGGAGGAAGTTCACAGCGGTCAAACAGTTAAAAAAAATTAATCATTTTTAAATTACTCTTTGAAATGGTCCATTTTTAAATTTAATTTTTTTTAATGTGTATATTTTAAAAATTTATGTTATTTAATAACTATTAGTTTTCAAAATCTGTTATTTACTTCCAAACTTCTAAATTAAGATAAAAATATTTTTTTAAAAAAAAAATAGTGCTCATATATATAAATCAATAAAGAGAGTGGGTTGGAGTATTATTCGGTGGCAGATCTATATATAAAATGTGATGTCATATTACCCAGATTTTTTAAATTTTCACCTTACATATTCATTAATGTTATGTATTTGACCCATAAGATTTTAAAAGCTGACTTCTATATTTACATATATTTAATATTTGACCCACAAATAAAATTTTTTAGGTTGGCTACTGAATTACTATTCAACCACTCTCTTAGTTACTAAACTACGTAATTTTGAGGTTATATGCCACGTTATGAGGGTGGAGTTGAGTACTGTTCATCACCTTGTTAATTATTAAACGTCCTAATTTTGAGATTATATGTGATATTTTGTGTAGACTTTCAATATAAAAATTTTGGATTCTCTTTCTGGCGCTCCTCTTTCATTTCTATTTTCAATTTCCCTCTGATCTTCCAATTTGCATATGCTTTCTTCTATTCTGTTCCTACATGTAATTCTCTTATGTTCTCATAGTTTTGGTTCTTCTATTTTAAGATCTACTGTTTTTCTAATATCTTGAAGTTTAATTTGCATGCAATTTATAAAGGTATACACCAAATTAAAAAAATTTATAGGAGTTAAGCACCAAATTGAAACCTACCAGACTCTAATGAACCAGGCCAACAAATATACTAAATTGAATTAATTTTGAAATATTAAATTGAAATATTTTTATAAATGTTAGTCACCAAATTTATCAATTATCCTTTTTTATTTTAACTTTGAGGTTTATAGATAAATCGTGCTTTGTTTGTTGCACTGTTAATATAAAAGCAGATTTCTATTCTATAAAATCGTCCAAATGTCCCAAATACCATTATACTTTTTATACCTACCAACTGTTTGTTGAAATTCCTCTATAACATTAATTGTTCGCTTATTATATTTTCTTTCTTTAACTGCAGGAATAAATCTCTTCTAATTGATTTTAAGTTACATCAAAAGTAGATTTATGAAAAAATGCTATCAAGTTCAAAAGTATTTTATAAATCTTTATTTGAGAATAGGAAAAAAAGAGTGTTTTTCTGAAAAGAAAACAGGATTTTGAACTATAAAAACACACAAATCAGTTTCACCACATTCTAATGCATAAGTTATTGACTTTGCTATCACTTTTCACTATCTATCCATTTGTATGATATTGCTATTCGGGTGGGTGGACATTTCAAATTGGAGGTGGATTTGAATTTCTGTTATCTTGAACACCAAGTGAACAATCATAAGCCATAACACTAATAGCCAATGATGGCTCAAATGAGAAATTCAACATGAACAAGTCAGTTGACATTTTCAACATATTTCTCAAACTCTTGGACAAAATTAATTTTGACCCAATAATTGAGGACAATTTCAACACTAATTAAAATATAAGGAATGCAAATGAAATTTACCAAACCCATCTGAGTTAGCTAACTAAGATGCATGGTTAATCAAATATTTAAAATTTAAATTGAAAAACTTTAATCATGCAAACTGAGTTCATCCAGATGAGGCTGTATTTAGAATTCACACGTTGAAATATACTTATTTGCAAGATTTATTGTTGGACTAATAATGGAGTTTTTGGTGAAAAATTGTCAAATTGCTTCTTCTGGCTAGAGGTTGAAAAGGAGGCAAATTACAATATGGTCCTTGAAAAATCATAGTTTGGTACTTATTATGTAACAATTAAACTTATACCTATATGTCATAAAACATATCATTTTTTTTATCAAACATTATTAAGCATAACATAACAGTAACCAATGTCAATAAACCGATACCAAACATAACAGTTTACAAAGCATAATTTAAATATATCAATTGGTTTTACAAAAACTATTATAATAATTATACTATTTATAATTTACATGCTAAAACATATGATTATTCATTACAAAACATAATATAAACCAAAATCTATATGCAATTATACATATGATGCAGAACGAGGAAGAGAGGCCTAGGCTTCAGCTGAACCGACCTGTGTATATGATGGTGAAATACTACACTTCACTCAAACTGCAGACCTGAAACATAAATTACAATTTTGATGAGTCGCATACTCAGCAAGTGTAAACTAAAATAATGTAAGACAAAATATAAAACATTTTATAAGTACAATAGTTAAACTGCAATAGGTTATATTCTTATTTTATTCATCAAAATATAGCAATACACTAATGCAAATGATATGTATTTCCATTTAACTTCGTTGTGATCCATCAAGCCAAGTACAGCGTGTAACACCTCTAACTGTACTCTTATGTCATAAAACATGACATTTTTTTAACATATGTAACATGTTGCTATCTCTGTTTTAAATTCGTTAACATCTTTAACATACTCATATCAAACATACATAGCATATAATATATTTTTCACTATTATAGCCATGTCTGTAACACCTCAATCTTTAATCCTATGTCATAAAAACAGGCCATTTTTTTTGACATATATCAGATGACATTACTTCTAATTTGTCTCACGAACATATATATATATACATAGGCATACATTTACCATTCACATAGCAAGTATGATATCATACAAGCGTTCTTTCATTTGAACCCATTAGGGAATAACTTGGCCATACACAGAACTATAATCATTATAGGCATGTAGAATAGTTTGCATATATCAACATAAGAACATCCCAATAATAATCCAAAAGTTATGAGCATATCATTTCTTAATTACATGCCATTAACTACATAATACAGTGTTTTCAAAACAAGTAAAGACTTCATAATGCTATATTTACATATCAGGACAAAAACATGCTAGATGTCATGTAATCACTAAGGACGGTGGGAGGAGAGAGGCCTAGATTCCTACTGGACCGACCTGTGTAAAAGGCTAGTGAAGCCTCAGTACTTCACTCGGACTGCAGACCTGAAACACATATTGCGATTTTGATGAGTCGCATACTCAGTAAATGTAAACCACAATTAAAGCAATAAGCACATAAAAACAATTATTTCAAATATAGCCAAACATTAACTTATAAATCTCAAACCTGTTTTATCATGACAGCACCTTTGTCATATATCCATATGTGTGATATAATCATCACTAATATATAACCACAACGGGTATATAATCCATATCTCTGTATAACAACTTTACCATATGATCACTTTCATTTCACAAACATCTAACTATGCAAAATGTGTCATATGCCATGTAATTCCATTTTATTGTTTGGTTGTGATTATCGACTCAACGATTTACCCTGGGAATTTCACCCATATCAAACCTGTAGCTGGATCCAGCAATTGAGCGAGACACCGGAATACCGTAGGTCACACAACTCAACCATATCATTAGGAGGAAGACCGGAATTAACCATCGGCCAAACCTCTCCTGTATCAATATGAGGAAGACCGGAATTAACCATCGGTCAAACCTCCCTGTAGATCCAAAGATCAACTGTGGATATAGGACCCGTAGGTCTTTCTATATCAAATAGCCTGTAGGCTGTTACGGTAAAAACCCGTAGGTTTCACTTGGTGAAATTGCATACGCTGGTCTAGACAATCACAACACTAGTATTTATATTCAGTGATATGCATTTATGCTAAATGTATGCTTAACATCAATATCTCATTGTTGATGTTTGATTTTGGATTTGTGAAAAAGTGGTGATAAAATATTCTTGGGATACGCGTGCCGAACTAGTCGGTCTTAAAAATAATTTTAGAGTCGCCACCCGATTTCGGGACACCAATTTTAATTTTTAAGAAAAAATGACTCCGTTTTTATTTTAAAAGCACTGGTCAAAATAGAAATTCTGGGTAAGGGGGTAAGGTACGACGATTTAATTTTTAATTAAACCGTTGCCCGGCAAAACCGGCCTCTTGGTTTGTTTAATTTCCAAAATTTAAGTTTAATTATTTTTTAAAAAGCCGTAGCGTGATTAACTAGCGATGTTCCTAATTGGCGTTTTTCGGTCAATTGTGAAAATGATTACAAACAATAAAAATAAATTGCAGAAAATAAAAATGCGGAAAATAAAATCCTAAAACTAATTACAAACCGAATCCCTATTAAATTACATTCTACCCGATTAAATTCCCAATTTAAATCCCAAATATCCCGAAACATAAAAATAAGCATTTTAAAATTCTTTTGCGGCATCATCAAAAGGTCCCTGAGATCTCGAGAAAGCTCCAAGACAAAGGTGAGAATAGTTAACAATATCCAGAAAAAAATACAGAATTAATCTAAAATTTGGCAAAATAGCCCCTGAATACATGTTCATTCTAAAAATTGCCAGATGATCATAAAAACATATGAGGTTGTCATTTTAGTGCATGGCGTGTGAAATTCCAAGTTTGGCCTTTTAAACTCTAATTTAATTCAAATTTGATACAATTATATAAACCCAATAAAATTACTATGGAGTTCACGTGTTGCCGGCCAGTTCAATAAAGTTGGCTTGAAATGCTCAAATGTATTCTGCAATCAGTGGCTTCAAATGAAATTTATAAACATGAAACAATGCAACGACGCAACAATTAAATTAGGCTATCCTAGACAAATATAGGGCCACACTAATGGACAATCGGTTGAAGTGATCAACAATTGGGACAGTGGAATAACGGACATCAACATGAATATTTTCGTAGAAACAATGAAATATTAAAAATGTTATTCAGAAACCAACAAAGATCTTGAACAAAAAGGAATAACTTCGCGTTGCTTGGACTTAACAATTTCTAAACAACAATATCTCTCTCTTTTCCAAACAAGGTTCAAGATTTTCTTAAGGCAATAACAGAAATCTTAGAGATTAGATCCAAATTCTATGTAAAGCCAATAAATTTCATCAATTAACAAACAGAAGCATGTATGAATTATGTTCAGTTTTGGAAACAAGTTCAAATGGAAGATGCCGATTGTTAACAAATTGAGAGAACAGATTGTACATTAAGACAAAACTGGGCACGTCCATTAACCCAACCAAACAGAAGTATAGATACTACCATGCCATCTATCAATTAGAAATCGAAGGATAAATGCAACTGTGCCTTTCTGGTACCAAAATATACAGCAGTGAGGCTACTACCTTTGGGAATTTGAACAGCAAAATTTGAGCAAACAAATCTAAAAAGAGCACGGGAATGACACGCGTAAGAATGGAGAACAACTGGATGTTTCATCGACACATAGTATGGTGCACAATTGAAGGTGGCAGACGGAATTTTCTACCAGATTCGACAAAATGAATAAAATGAGCAAACACCAACCTGGACAGCAAACTTATGAACAACATTGCAAGATCGGAATCAAACAAAATGATCATGAAATTTGAAGGAAGATTCCCAATCATGAACGACTACTAAAAAGCAGAAGGTGAATACAGACTGCATAAATCGGACGGGTAAACCAAAGAGATTGGACTACAACAGGAATGTCATTGCAACAGCATATTGAAAGCAAATTGGATATATTAGAAACATGTGCATTCTAGTCTAAACTTTTATCATACTAGCAACAAACGAGCATATGATAGACAGAAATACAATTTGATGCTAATTCTGATACTATTTCTGGACTGAACACAAAACGAGAAGTAAATTGATAATAGCAATATGAAGGCAGTTACGACAAGCATCTCAACGACGACCAAACAAGTTTGCCCATTTTCATCAACATATGATAAACAGTAAGATAAAAGAGTTGCGTTTGCTTGGAACAAGAACCAAGTGAACATCAAATGACTTGGGTGACTTTCACCCGGCAATGAAAGTCCGGCCGCGGCAGCAGTTCACCAATATACACTATAACTCAAAACGGACAAAGCTTTTATGAACCTAAACTGAAACTGGAAGCCTATATCGCATAAAATCACATGAATTCTCCAGCCAAGGCATCAAATCCAAAGCAAAACAAGAAAAAACAGAGTTCATAGGCACATTAGGCAGCAGAAGCAAAGCATAAAATTTAAACTCATCGGCGCAAAAACTAATAAGGAAGGAACGTTATACTTTGGCCAAAAAAACAACTCAAGAGCCAAACATGGAACGAAGACAGAAGTAAACAAGCAGAAATAAACAAGCAGAGCTCCCAATCTGTGGGATATTCAATCAAGCGCCAGAATTGTTCTCAATGCATTATAACCAGATAAATTAAAATCGAAGAAGAAAACTGAAAAATACCTCGAATTGGATTCCACAGAATGAATTTATGTTCTTTACAGCTTTGATCTCATTATCCCCGCAGTTCCAGGAAAACGATTACAAGAATAAACCCTAGTTTTTTAATGAACCCAGAAACCCCAATTGCGGAAATAACCAAACTCTCTGTTTTAATGTTCCTCTCTCAATTACAAAGAAAATCAAAAACCTAATGTTCCTAGTGCTTACAGTTTTCGATTCTGGAAAAAGCCCCCCCGTTGAAACTGCTCGTCCTTCCTCTTGTAGCCAGAGAATCCTCCTCCCGCTCTTCTTTCAATTTCGCGTCCCTATCTCTTTCAATCTCCACCTTCGACTCTAACTCTGTCTTCCCCTTCAATTTCGGGCTAAGAATCCTCATCTTCGACGTCTGCCCATCGTTCTTCGTTCAACAGTTTCCTCTGTCTTTCGTTCGT